>JACEVL010000145.1:1235982-1483482 GCA_020284085.1 Aporrectodea caliginosa
TGAATGTGAGGTGCTCTATTCTTGGCCATTCTGTACAATATTTATTAATAGTGTTAATTTAGAAAGTTGGAATTAACAATTAACGTCTAGGTGTATTATTATTATTATTATTATTATTATTATTATTATTATTATTATTATTATTATTATTATTATTATTATTATTATTATTATTATTATTATTATTATTATTAGTAGTAGTAGTAGTAGTAGTAGTAGTAGTAGTAGTAGTAGTAGTAGTAGTAGTAGTAGTAGCAGCAGCAGCAGCAGCAGCAGTAGTAGTAGTAGTAGTAGTAGTAATAGTAGTAGTAGTAGTAGTAGTAGTAGTAGTAGTAGTAGTAGTAGTAGTAGTAGTAGTAGTAGTAGTAGTAGTGGTAGTGGTAGTGGTAGTGGTGGTGGTGGTGGTGGTGGCGGTGGTGGTGGTGGTGGCGGCGGCGGCGGCGGCAGCAGCAGCAGCAGCAGTAGTGGCAATCCAAATTTATATAGCGCCACTCGAGATATCTACTCAGAGGCGAGTTGCAGTAGTGGAAGTAGTAGTAGTTGAAGTATTAGTATTTTTATAGCGCTGGCGTTATTTGTTTTTAGTCCCAGCAGATTATTCAAATGGAGCCTAGCCAAACTGTTAATTATGTTAAGTGGTTAATAAGTTGAGCAGAATAAAGCTGTATTATTACAAAATAATTTCTACTAACGTCAACAACCTTCGTTGCCATAAGATATCGTTAAACACTGGATTATTCTAAAGATTGTTGCGATATCTTTAGACACCTTTACAATGCTTACAGCTGATGATATATATTCTAAATTTTCGTTCACACGCTAAGATTCAAGTTGACATCGTCTAGATAATAATAATATATTATGTAGTTTAAGGCGGACACAAGATGTGGTTAAACACAGGAATCTTCAACTGTCGATTGTGGGGCGTTTTATAAGTTCAGAGATTATTAATGTGATTACAAATACCCGGCAGTAGCACTACAATGGGCTAACACCGCCACCTGCCCGTAATCTGGAAGTGCCAGTCCTAGGCCTGGAGAAAGGAGGAGGCTAATGAACTTTCTTATGACAGTGTCGTTAAACAGTAAATAACGATCCATAATGGCGACTAAGATTGAAACTTTAAGAAAAGTGTTCTGGATCCATAGTTTAACGGCAGCTTATGACAACATAGGCCGTTTCCGCCGACAAAGATTTGTTTTGGCATATTACAACTCTGAATTAGAAGAAGTTCTATGTAGGCATGACATATATATAGCGTTGGTGACTACGTTTAAGAGGTGTCTAACATTAACCAGTGTTTTAACGACATCTTATGGCTGCCTGGTCTGTTGTCGTAGACCTTACCCTGCCTCTTGAGGCCAACTTGACAATGGGCCATCATGGGATGCGAACAATAAGGCGTAAACCCGATCGAAGCACCCAATCCTGGCCGCCTGGAGCCCAACGTAAAGGGCGCTGCAATAGTAGAGACGGGAAACAACAACGGAATGGATTAGCGTTAAGGTAGCATTAGAGGTTAAGGAACGGAGGGCCATTCTTAACAGGCGGAGCTGATGGTAGGCCTAGTACTAGTAGTCGCATCAGAGCAGGTGGACCTATGCCGCGTGACGGTTATTACTTAGCGCGACACCAAGGTTCCGGACACAGGATGAGAAGATAAAGAGAGGGAACTCCAGGGTAAGAGCCTTCAGATCGATTCTGTATGGATGGATCCATAGCTGACGTAATCGACAGTAAGAGCCTATTGCGAACAGTTGTCGTATGACACTATAATGCTTTATACCTCGCAGTCGATCGAGTCGAGTGTATACGATCGACTTGGCTCGGACGACGATCGACTCGATCGATTTCGTCGACTTGGACTGTAGGCTCTTGGCCAAAATTGCTGACGACTGTTGTATTCTTATAATCCAGTATCTAAGTAACTCATGTAAGCTTAGGCCCTATTTCAATTGCACGCTCTTCCTCAAACTGTCAATGGTTATAACAGTTCTATTAACAACTGTTAATAACAAGGAATAACTTCTATAGCTCTGGTGTCTAATGTACAAAGCATCAACTATAATTGAACTGGTAAACTACAGTTCATGTATTCTAATGACATCGTGTCTGCCTGTGGTTGACTTGTAAGGGATTAGGCTAAGCCTCGCTAAATCTGTCGACTTGATCAGCTAGGCAGCTAGGCTACAATGGAATATCCTACGGTACAGTATATAAATTAGTACCAGCTCAACAAATAAGACGGCAGTAGAGGACGTGTAATATCTATCTATTATAGTTAAACTGTGAAAGAAAGTATCTCTATAACTTCCACTAATAAGAAAGCGCCAAGAGGTTCATTATTTGCTGTGAACGTCATATTAGGTGCATACGGTAGTTGTGTTTACACAGAATTACGTCATTATATCATAAGGTCTGTCATTTTGTGAAGAAATAGTAAGTGAAATATTACAGAGTCGAGTCGAGGTAACAACGATCGACTCGACTTGGCCGGGTTTGCGATCGACTCGATCGGCGAGTCGATCGAGTCGACGATTTTTCGATCGACTCGACTTGGCCGAGTTTATGATCGACTCGATCGATCGACTCGATCGGCTGCGGGGTATATAATGCTTCAATTACACCCAAAATGCATTAATTTATTTTTATTTATTCCAACGTTTAACCCTGCGACTACCAGTGGGGTCAAAAATGACCCCAGAGGTAGTTTGCACTAGTGCTGCTCACCCCCCATAAGAGATATCTCAATGTAATTTTATGACTTTATAGGTAATCCTGTTTTGTACAAAATTCCAAGTTTTATTTTACATTTTCTATCACCAGATGGCGCTGGTATACCATTTATACACTGAGTACCAGTGGGGTCATTTTTGACCCCAGTGTAAACTGAATAATTCTGACATATGTAAAAATAACAAAATGCATTTTTTATTGAGCTAACATTGATTTTAAATGTATTTTAACAAATATAAACTATTATATATTGTTTACTTAGTAAATTTATTGCCAAAAATGTTGACAGTCTGCTAACAGGTTCAAACTAGTTGTGAAAAAACAATTCTAAAGGAAACGGAAGTGGATAAATAAGGAAGGCAGTGCCATTTATGGTGAAACATGGAGTGATATATCTGACAAGCCAAGAAATGAAGCAGTAAAGCAAAAATGTAGAGTTTAGAGGTTGTTTCAGCGACAGCATGACTAGAAATCGGTTCCAGAAATTATCACGTACCCTTAGATTTGACGATGTGGTGCGTAGAATAGAAAGTCAATATCCTAAACAACTTGCACTTATTTGACAAGTGGACAAAATCATAAGATAATGATAAGAAGTCCAATATAATCTGTTGCACACGTAAGCGCAATTATGTCGTTTTTGCCGAGTATTCCTGCATAAACTGTAAACAGTAACTGTAATGACCGGATATTGTCAATACTAGTTTTGAACATAGAACACTCGAACACTTTGAACACTAATCTGAAAATATTAAATTAAAAATGTATTCATTTCAATAGCCTAATCATGTTCCAAATACTTTACTAATATTTGTTTTCATGGCAATAAATAAAAATGTAAAAAACAAAGAACTTATTGTAAAAATTGAGTTGGGGTCATTTTTGACCCCACTGGCACTCAGTGTATCAAAAGAATTCTGGTAGTCTGAGGGTTAACGTCGTTTTATGACATCAAAGGCCGTTGACGACAATACAGGAAAGATACAATTAAATGATTACAAGAAACTTATAGCGTCCTAATGACACCATCATTGTGTCAAACAGAGCTTTACAATTTCTGATCTGTTTGATCTGTTACAGTAGTAGGGCTAGTCCCAAGACTGGAAAAAGAGAGAGGGTGATACAAGTCATCCTTGCTATGGCACAGTGTCGTTAAACAGTATCAAACCAATTGACACAAACGACATTAAATTTTGAATAATAGAAATTTCTGTATTTTGCAGTATACGAATGGTGAGAACTGGTAAGTAATTAAACACCTACTTTAGTTGCAATATTCGCCATATAAGTTAAAGCAGTAGTAGAGCTAGTCGCAATCCTAGACAATGGAGAATGGTGATGCAAATAATCTTTGCCCTGAAACAGTGTTGTGAACAACAGTAACTAATCAATCTTCGAAGCTATAGCAAGTATTAGCTTCTTAACTTGGCTAATATAACTTCGCCACTGATCGTACTCTGGCAGTGCCAGTCCCAAGCCTAGATACAGGAGGAAGGCAACGCTAATTATCATTTTCATCACACAGAGTCGTTAAACTGAAACTACCACTTGGCTAATTTCTGCTTTAATTGGGTAATGACCCTCACATACGTGATACATTCTCAACCAGCGCTCTCAGAAGTCACCATGCATTTGAAAACTTTATTGTATACCTTTACGAAAGGCGAGAACTTTGCAAATAATTATACACCTCTTTTAATTGTAATATTCGCCCTATAAGATGAAGCAGAAGGGCGGTTCGGTATTAATGTCTTTTCACAAATTTAATATATAGTAGTGCCAGTCCCGAACCTGGAGAAAGGGAGAGGGTGATGGAATTCATCTTTGCTATGACACAGTGTCTATGAACAGTAACTATTCAATCCTTTGTTGGTGTAGACCCTGGCTAGACCTGTGGTAATGTCTGGGCAGTAAGATAACCAAGACCCACCCTCGGGCGGTGAATTAGCATATCAATGGTTTTCTTTTGGTTCAACTTGAGGTTACAGTCAGCAGCCAATCGGGAGATTTGGTCCGATTCTAAAGTCACAGAAGCACTATTTGAAGAAGGGATTAAAAGGTAGCAGTCATCTGCATATTTGAGAAGCCTGTTTGCAGGGTTAGCTGGGTTAAGACTGGTTATTGCAGTGATGAAGTTCATGTGTCCAAAGCCCGATCCCTGGACCATACTGGCATTTATGTCAATGTAAGTTGATATTTTCCCCAAGAATTTCGTACAATGCTGGCGAACATTAAGGAAACCAATAATCCAGTTATAGACATTGTCTGGAATTGGCAATTTCGCTAGTATGCTAGCCAGTTGTGCATGCCTGACCGTGTCAAAGGCTTTGGAGAAATGTAATGCTATCAAATGGACGTAATCGTTGGAATTAAGCATCTCTAATATATTAGGGATAATCGAGACAAGGGCAGTCGTGGTGGATCCAGTAGGTCGGAAGGCGTACTGGTGTAAACGTCAACGTTAACTACCTTGATAGCTATACATGTTGTTATGAAACACTGAATACAGTGGATGATGTTACTATCAGCTTAGACACCTTTCCGTATTCTCCAACCGGCGATATATTAACGAAATTTTCGTTCAAAACGCGAGTTGATCATGAATCCATTAATTATATGGTTTAAGACCGACGTTAACTAACTTGAAAGAAACGAGACGTCGTTAAACAATCGAAACTTTAGCTGTCGATTGTTGAGTGTTGTAGAAATTCAGAGATCACAAATGCAATTACAATTACCAGGGCAGAAGCCTCATAGTCATACGGATTGATCCCTTACTTGGATATTGACCTGTGTACGGCTCGGTTGTGGTTTGCCATCGGTTGATGCCTTGTGCATTAGACAAAGGCACTACAGAAATGAATAACTACAACACATTTAACTTGGTTCACATGCCCGGCGAGTGAAGGCCCTCGCAAAGTCTAAGCAGGCAGTAGTAGTAGTAGTTTCAGTTTAACAACACTGAGTGATAACAAAGATCATTAGCGTCGCCCTAAGTCCCTAACCGTTCATGTGGCATAATAAAACATATTGTTATAATTATGTTTGAACTAGGCCAGCGTTTCCCAAACTGTGGGTCGCGACCCACTGGTGGGTTGCGGGCCAAATTTTGGTGGGTCGCGAAAAGTTTTTGAAATGTGATTTTTAAATATATAAACTTCATAGAAATGGAAAAGTGAAAAAACGAAAAAAATGAAAATGGAAAAAATGAAGGCACATTATATACGCATATACGGGATTCTGGGTATACGACAACGTCAGCAGTTTACGAGTACGATTACGATTACATCTTAACATGTGACACTAATTGCTATATAATACAGAAATCAGTCTTGATTATGCTAAAGCCAACTTTTCGAATCATACAGATTCAATGTCAATCGTCCCGTGCTTACATAGTGTCGTTCAACAACATTTAAAGGTGTCTAAAAAAGTTTTTCAACCAATAGGACGGATGGATAGATCCAAAATTTTACGACATCTTGTAGCAAGAAAGGTCGTTTACGTAATCGACAGAAATAATTTTTACAGTTCTCGTATATCACAATTATTATCACACAGCTATAATATAGCTGTGTGATAACAATATTTTTGCGATATCAATAATTGTATAATTAAACGTAATTATTATGTATTATTATACAATTATTGATATCGCAAAAATACGCGATTAAATATTATTATTCCAAGGTTTAACGTCGTCCAACAAAAAGACGCCATTATTTAATATTTATCCAATGTTGAATGACATCATTTTAGCAACAAAGGCCGTTGACGTCTTTAAAGTTTTTGATGCATTTCAATTTTCGTGTAGTGTTTTCATCAGTTTTCTTTATCCAGCGTCTTGGATTCTATTTCTGATAGGATATTGACGACTTTAAAGTTTTGACGTATTTAAGTTCATTTTCGAATAATGTTTTTCATCAGAATTCTTTCTCTTTTCTTGTCTTTGCTTCTTTTCTGACAGGAAGTTGCAACGATGAAATTTGACAGGTGGTTGTTCTTTTTTTTCTCCTTTTTTTCCTTCTTTTTTTGATATTAAAAAGAAACAAAATTAATCTTCTAGCCGTACAGGCTTTTCATTAATTTTTTTGGCGACCATATAGGCTCTATTAAATAATGGTTTCCGAGTATATAGAGCATTTTAATTAAGCGTTTTTAAGGTGTCTAAGGTAGCCGTACATTAACCAGCGTTGACCGATATCTTATACTTATAGCATCAAAGTGTTGATTTGAACGTTAGGTAAATGTGGATGATGTTTAGACGAGAAACCGAGTGAAAGATTGGATCTTTAATCTGTTAAAAATATACACAATATTCGAAAGCTTCCAACACTGCTTACAAAACGTGATGAGTCATGCTGATAAAACTTATAAAGGACTATTATTAGGCTATCGAGCCTTAATAATTGGTGTATTATTTAAAGTCATCAAGGAGTGTGTACAAGATAGGAGTTTCACGGACTGATCTGTTGGACATTCAGCTGATTGCGACTTTGTTTTCATGCGCCATCTTTTGATACTAAGCTTAATTATAAATAGACAACGGCGCAATAGAAGTTATATAAGTTACAATTACTCTTACACGTTCTATTTATTCGCTACGCGACGGTTATAAAAGACGATGAGCTCCCTACTTTACAGCTTTTCGAGAAATTTCGCGGATTTAAAATTGACATTACATTTACATTATGTTCACCGTTTGTATATATCTTTACATGATTTGAAGATGACCAGAAGACATGGAGTCATGACTTTTTCATATGGAAAACAGGTCAAAAACCTGCAAACCTTTCCGTGTGAAAAGGTGAAGATTTCTTCGTAAAGTAATTCAAACGAAAATGTTGCCTTTTACCCCAATGAATGAGACTTCTGATAGGTGAAACGTAGATAAGTACTGTTGGATTATCAGTATTTGTCAATGAAATAATTATTTTAAAATGAAGTCGTCAGATGTGTGGTGGGGCTTCGCCAGCAAACAGGAACGTCACTCTCTAAGTGCTCTGGTCCGTAAGCAGGTACACTATGGCTTCCTACCCAAATCTTTCCCTACTGTTGAAGAACTCGGTAAAAAAGACCGACCAAGACATTTTTAGAAATATCTTAAATAATCCTGGATATATCCTCCATTACCTATTACCCTCTGTTCTAAATACTGGTCACGATCTGCGCTCAAGGTCACATAATCGTGTTCTTTCTAGATTTGATTCCCTCAGCAAGCGCGGTTTCCTGGCTAGGATGTTGTACAGCTAGGCCATTGTTTTTAGTTTAATTATTTTTTTATTTACTAACTTTTCTGCTGCTATTTGATAACATTGTATGTACAGCGCCGTGCGTTTGCCGCGTTTAATACATAATACACTTACTTACTTACTTACTCACTTACTTATTTACTTACTTACTTACTTACTATGTGTTTGACTCAAGCAACATAAGTGATTGTTTCTTTTGTTGTTTTTGTCCTTTTGTTGTTTTTGTCCTTTTTGTTGTTTTTCATAGTGTTCTAAGCTATCAATGTTTGGTGAATGAAAGATTGATATAAAATGCATTTTGTCAGGAAGCAGCGCTATATATGAAGTTTATATATCATGCAATAGCGACGTGGTCTTTTCTGGTTGCGCGCGATCGGAAATGATTAAAAATAAAACGAAAGAATTAGCTAGAGTGCAATTTTTCTACATTTGGGAGCTTGCTCTAAAAGCGTCTCCGACTTTATTGATAATTTATTCTTTTAAAATATTTACACACCTCTTTTAAGGTTACTATTTGTCCTATAACTAAAATTAGAAGCGTGGTGCTGCATTGATCTCAACTCCAAGGTGCCTACATAGCGTTCATATAAATGCAAACTGAATTTAACGAATTCTATGAACATATTATTTCAATGTGAATTGTCACGTATGTTCTTTCAACCGTATTGCGAAACGTGTTCGTCGCTGATTGTCAAAATATTTAGATACAATACAATACAATTAATCGTACAAAATCGAGCGATTATTGTTCTCCTCATAACTCAGTCAAACACTCTAACAGTGAAGCAAATAGTAACTTGAACTCGTGAAATGCCTAGGAAACAAAGCTGAAAAGGCTGTTGAATATATCCATCAGGCGAAGTTCGTACGAAAGTTACAAATGTATAAGTGATGAAATAATAGTAAAACTACAAATAAAGAACTCTGCTTACATGTAAATCATTAAAAAGAAAGAAATATAAGAGATACAGAAATCATATCAGCTACAGATGCAACAGACACAAGACGTAACCCTTTGATTACTAAAACGTAAACACCGCTATCAGGGCCGTTAACGTCGACCGTAGTTTTTTCACTTACAAGAAGAGGACGAACTAATATAGAGGTATATAAAGGGTGTGTGAAAAGCGATTAAAATTTATCCAAATGCGACCGTAGGTTTTGTGTTTTCGCCATTTTGCGTGTATTTCCTTTTTACCGATATTAATATTTCCACGTGGCAGTACTTCCAGATTCCTCAGTACTAACCGTTGGCGTGGAACCACACATCTGATAACAACTTTAGGGAAAAAGTAGAAACGCAAGAAGCTGATGACCATTATATTTTTATTCGTTAACGACGTTGTTTCATAATAAGGATGGCTAGCGTCGCCACTAGGGGTCTGCGGGTATACCCGTACCCGCGGGTTTACCCGTACCCGACCCGTACCCGCGGGTCGGGTACATTTTACGGGTCGGGTCGGGTACGGGTAGGAGCCTTACGGGTACGGGTATACCCGGTTTTACCCGTACCGAAGTGAAATTTTGGGGTAACATGCTAATGTGAGTCTTGCACTTACTATAACTGGCGGTATCCTGTCTGTATTATCCTTCTGTTGGTCTATATCCCTGCACCTTAGTGAGCTTGACATTCATTTATAGATGCTCAATTTACAGCTACAAAATGACTTGTTTCCATTAACACAATCCGATCGTAGTGTTTTTACATGATATCTAATCGGAGTTTCAGCCCCGACAACCGGGGTCAGTGGTCAGTTCAGCAGCCGTGTTTTCTTTAAAAGAGTTTGTGGCAGTTATGGTAGTTGAGGCTAGACATAGTTGGCACCAGGTCTTTCATTCACATCTGAGATAATATACTTAAATTATTCAATTAGCGGTATTTTGTGGCAAACTGCCGTGTTATGGTTGGCTGCATAAAACTCATCGTAGGAAGGCCTATTAATTACGTGGCGGGTACGGTACGGGTACGGGTATACCCGCGGGTACGGGTCGGGTTGCGTAGTAATTTTGAGTACGGGTCGGGTACGGGTACGGGTAACGGTCCTGTTTTACGGGTACGGGTCGGGTAAAATGCTCTACCCGCAGACCTCTAGTCGCCACTCCTTTCACCACCATTTAAACACCTTTAAGTCGTTTGTTTCAGACGCTATATAGTCTATTTGTAATTTTTTCAATCGGTAGAAAGTTAATAGAATTTAAATAAAGCTTATGACAACATTTTCAGTTGCTGTCGACAAAGATTATTTTGGTATAATACAGATCTGGTCTCACTAGGATTCTATAAATTCTTTGTTTTCAACTGTATTGTACATAATTTTGAATTGTCGTCAGCGGCTTTTATGTTGTATGACGACGTTACACTTTCGAATAAAATATCGCTTGTATAACCGCGACAATTTTATTGGTTAGATATTGTTTAAATACGGTATTGTGTATTATTATTATTTATATTCGTTTATTGGCACACAAAAAACAGCTGACACACCGCAACTGATTAAAATACAAAGCTGGCAGCCCATCCCCAATGACTCTAGCCTATAATGCTAAAGTCACCACGACAAACAGAGTCATCTATGGCAAACGCCGCCCGAAACAGAAAAGTCATCAGCGACGAACTCCGAATTATGCATGCGTAATTTATGTACGTACGTGGCCATTTATATTGCGCCTTACAAGAACCTAGGCGCCTCATAGAAGGGGCCTATTTAAGTTTCGAAGGCGCTAAGAACCTCACGAAGGCTCTATTTCATGGCGATTGATGAGTATCGTTGCCTTCCTCCTTCACCCAGGCATGCGCCTGGCACCACAAAGTAAGGGGCCCTCAGCCCGAGTTTAGCGATATCTCATGACAGCACCTGTCCAAAATGGTTGAAAGAGTTATCTATTCCAAAATAACATCCTACCTTGATTCCAACAGCTTTTACCTCCCCCATCGGTCAGAATTATTTAGACTTCATTCAACTGAAAAGCGTGTTACCCGTCTACTCATTGATGTGTTTGGGGCTCTGATCGAAGAAGGCAGGTAAAATCGCTGGCTCTTTTGATGTTAGCACCACCTATGAAACCGTAGATCATATTATCTCACAGAGCTTGGAGACCTCCTTTAGCATCTTGGGACTCCTCTTTGTTGTATCCGCTCCTTCCTCTGCGAACGTTCACAGGGTGCTATCATGGCTCCTATGCGTTTATCCATCGGTCCCCTATTCCTTTTGGTCTCCCTCATGGACTTGTCTTGGTCTCGCTTCTTTATACAGCTGACTTGAGACGCATTCTATCGCAAAAAGGGTTAACACTCATCAATATGCTGATGAAACCCAGCTTACCATGTATGTTTAGAAGTTTGTGCTCAGATACCCGTTTTGTTGGTAAGTAGCTTTGCTCTTGGGTTAGGGGTTAGGGCCCCCGGATGTCTTAAGGGCGTAACTTAGGACCCCAAAAGTGGTGGTGACCAATCCCCAGATTTTTAACGTACGATGGGAGCGAAGGACACCAGAAAATCACAAGCGCTGCGAAAGTCAGGGATTGTCCAGAGAGTGTTCGATGGTGCTCCAAGTCCAGTTACGAAGGATACAAGAGACTACGGCAGCGTCAAAGCCTCAGAGACACCATATGAATTGTCCGGCTGCTACTGCGGCTTTTAAATGAATGAAACTAAATGACCAGTTAGCCTATTAGGCTACCACTGGATTTCCAATAATCGACGTTATGGTACCAATAATCATTATCAACGCTAAAATGGTTATCCCGTAGTTTAGGTTGGTAAAATATTTTGTCTTCGGTGCCGTACTTGACATTGGTAAGTAGCCTATAAGCAGTCTACCAATGTCCATGATAATTGTCATCAACCGAGCTTCCATTACCAGAAATTGTTTTCATCAATCGAACTTCGCGTTTAACCAAGAATTTTTATCAATCCAACTTCTCACACTTTCAATTTATTTTCGTCACTCCCACTTCTATTTTTTTAAGCGTGAAAAAACTTCATCGATCCAGCTTTGTTTAAGCAAAGAATTAGATTAATCAATCCGGCTTCTATTTACGGAAACAATTATTTCCATCAATCCAACTGAGAATGTAAACATAGAATTAGTTTCTCCAAGTTCCATGTAGGCCAACAATTATATATTTCCATCGATCCAGGTTCCATTTTAAATTGACGTAAATGATTCTCAAGTTACCAGCCTAAACTACGGTTTTACCCGCTTAATGACCATAATTATTGACTGCAGTTAGAGCTTACAGCCTACCACCGAAACATGATACACTGCATGCACAGTTATAGCCTTTCACGGTCTCTTTACAATGAATCGATCCATTTCTCCATATGAATTTGATAATTTGACCTTCTTTTAGAAGCAAAATTCACGACGTCACCAAATTATGAAACCAAACATAATTATGTAAGTACGGTATAGTGTGGAGACACTGTGGAGGCCTCTGTCAGCATTGCCGCCATTGCGATGTTAAGTATTCACGAATAGCCTAGACGGTAGAAAGCCAAATGCTTTCATGTCAAAAATATATTTAATTGCAGGACCAAAAAGTGGTGGTGACTATCACCACCACTTTTAAAAGTGGTGGTGACCGGACACCACCGTCACAATAGAAAGTTACGCCTATGCGGATGTCTTAACCCGGCTTTTGGCTTAGGACCCCAAAAGTCTTAATCCAGCCCAGATGACGATGACTACTGATGATACGGCAAAGTCCTGAACAGTGTCCCTTTTTTCTTGAATTAAATATCAGTTCCTCAACAGAAAAATAAAGACCACTTTTAGTTGATCGAAGAACACTTGAAGGTTTATGATCACTGAGTACTCGAACAAATTGTTCTTCTGAATGCCTAAACGGAAAACACAGTAGACCCATGTGCCGAAAGGTATCATCGAAGTTCCATTCCATATCAATTTGCAGTGCATCTAAGACACTGAGTCCCTCTCAGACCCAAGATCCCATTTTGCTCACACGCTTCGATACTTCAGCCCAACATTTGCTGGAAATATAAATATACAGTCCTGGCTCCCCATTAAAAACGTTTTGACGCCACTGTTAGGTTATTCAGAGTTTAACGACGCTGTTTGACAGATCAGATGATTAACTCCAACGGTCTTGTTCTATACAGGCTTGGGTTTGGGCCTGAAATATATATATATATATATATATATATATATATATATATATATATATATATATATACGACGTTAACCTTTGAAATAACAAAGTTTGGCCACAGATCAAGTAAAGGTTTCTGGTGGTGGTGGTGGTGGCCATGGTGATGGTGGCGATGGGGTGGCGATAGTGATGGTGGCCAATTGGCAGTGGTGGTGTACCTCAGGGCAAAAAATAATAATTATATTCATTTATATTTGCATAGTTATATATTTTGTTGACACGTCGAGTAACAATTTCATTATTTACACGCACTTTCAATTATAACTAAAGATTAAAGATTACCGCAGGAGGGCGCCAACACAGTTAACTTTTTCTTTATTAAAGAAAGAAGAAATTGTTTTTGTTCAAAAATATTGCTTTTTTGTTATTCGGATTTTAAACCGATTCGGAATAATACCGCTAATTGCAATATCCGGCCCGAACCGATTACCGAACTATTAATCGGCACGTCCCTACTTCTAATAATATTATGATCTGATTAGACACCTTTACATATCGTTCAACCGACACTATAAAGGGGACATGTTCGTTCAAGCGCTAACTACCTATCCAGGCACCGACTAATATGCAATTTAAGGTCGACGTCAACTAACTTGGCAGACACAAGATATAAACACTTGAAACTTCAACTGCCATAGATGGGTGTTGATTATACGTGCGGTTACAATTACCAGTTGAGCAGCGTTAAAGTCTTAATGACTGATCTTCTATTAAAATCAATCATCAAGATATTGATTTGATTACGGCTTTGGTGTGCCTTCGGTTGATGCTCTGAGTATTTGACTCCGGCTCTACAGAAGCTAATAATTACGATATAATTAAAATGGATTCACACGACCAGCGACGGCAGAGGACGCTTCTGAATGCGACCTTCGCGTCTTTTTCATGGCTACTGTAAGTTTCGCGCCTTCTTTTACTGTCGCTTGTTTTCGATGAAGATCCCTTTGGGTTAAGAGGCTTCCGAGCACGACCACCAAACACTTGCATCTTGGATACAGAACACGCTTAATTACTGGCGATTTAAATAGTTAAAACCATAAGGGTAGCTATATTCAGGCACAAGGAGGCAGTTGACTCTTCTTCTTTTTTTATATATACTGAACTTCCATTGACTAATGATCCCAATGACCAGGAATTTGCCAATGGTCTGTGAAGTTGCCTCCTCTTGAATTTCGGTCTCGCTACCTCCCTGGTTATAACTACATCATTAGTAATTAGAAGAAACGTCAAAAGAGGAGGACCCTCTGGCTCATCTGTTATCTACAGACTACATTATTTTGACATTGAAGAAGGAAATGATTGTTTGCATAGAAGAGGCTGAGTCGGACCCGAGACAGGATCTTAAGGAAGCGGCCAATCCTAAGCCTTCTGTAGTTAGAAAGGTCACTAAACTCTGGATCCATCCAACCAATCGGTTGTTTTGATTTCCATAACAAAACTTTGATGATGTAAACGTGAGGCAAGGTCGACGTCAATGACCCTGGCAGGCACAAGATGTCGCTAAACATTGGATAGCTCTGATGTTGTTACGCACTGCTTAGACACCTTTACATTGCTTTCAACCAACGATATATATAGGCGACTTTTTCGTTCAAACTCTATCTTTAGTCTTTCTCTCAGATCATGAAGCTTAGTAGGAAAAAGGAAGTTCAACTCTCCAGACTATGATCGGAGAATGTTAACCTTAACGAAGGACTATTTCTAATCAGTAAACATGATAATGGATTACGCAGTTCTTGCCAAGTCAAAGAAAATATGGATCATCTAACATTACTCTGAAGAAAATATCTCCAATAATTATATTGAGTCATAAATATAAAGCATTCAAGTTATAATTTGACCAACGATGCTTAATCAATATTTTCGTTCAAACGTTAGCTACCACATAGATCAAGCAATAAATATGTGATCTAAGGTCGAAATAATCGACCATGGCAGACACAAGATGTCGTTAAACGAAACCTTAACTATACATGGCTGAGCGTTTTAGAAATTCAGAAATTACGAATGCAGTTACAACTACCGGGACAGTAGCATCATAGTCATACGGGCTAATCTTCTATTATTGACCTGAATAAGGTCTGGCATTGGTGTGCCATCGGTTGATGCCTTGTGCATTAGACACCGGCGCTATAGAAGTTACTAATTACAATGCAATTATAATAGGCTTAGATGGCCAGCGACTAGGACTAAGATCTTATTATACTTTAATTTAGGTTGTATGTGTACATTTTGGTTACTGAAACACTCATAGATAACATCTTTCAATTGTTAATTTTTAAATATGTTATGTCATATAACATTTATAATAAAATTCTGATGTTGGAAAATTATTAATATTAATTATTGGTTAATGAATATCTATATTGCCATATTACTATTGTGCAATGTTGGTTGCAACGCTGGTTACTATTATTCAACTTTGGTTTTACAGTATTATATATTACAAATGGTTTGGTTTGGTTGCTGTATCGGAGTGCCTGCTGTGTTGCATAATATTGCAGTACTGTGTTACAATGCTGTTTGCCGAAATATCCATGGACGACTTCTTTTCGACTGTTGATTTTTGTTTAAAATATGTTTTGTCATAATAATAAGAACCCGATGTTGGAAAATTATAAACATTACTTATTGGTTAATGAATATTCATATTACAATATTACTATCATTCAACTTTAGTTCTTCAATATTGCATAATGGTATGGCTTGGTTAATGTACATGAACAGTTTAAAGGAATACCTTAATCAGTTATAATACATGTATGCTTTGTTAGTTAATGAAATTTGTCAGGACATAATGATCACAGACAGTATGAGATGAAATACTTTATGTTGCAAAAATATTGAATATTAGTGAAATTGTAAAGCTCTGTTTCGACACCGTTAATGGTGTTGTTCGGATGCTATAAGTTTCTTGTTCTGATTGTATTGTAGGCTATATTTTCTGTATTGTCGTCAACGGCCTTTGATGTCATAGGACGACGTTAAACTATGGACAAATAAATAGTGTTACTTACGTCTGACCTTACCTTGCCTCTTGCAAGGTTTCAGTTTAGAACGAAAGATATTCTCTCAATTTGACAGACATAACGCTTTCGTTATCGTACTAAAGCCTGTGAACGCGCTGGTTAGTGAACTGTTAAGAGGCAAGGTAAGGTCAGACGTCAACGGCAATGGCAGCCACTAGATGTCGTTACAACATTGGTTTATGTTAGACACCTCTCAAATGTAGCCACTGACGCTGTATATATTTCGGTTGTTCAGAGGTCTTTTACTTAAAATTTCAGAATTAGAGTCGCCAATCCTTTGAGCCCATTATAGTTCGTTATATACCGTTTAAGAACACTCTAATAACAAAGATAATTAGCATCATCCTTTCTCCAGGCCTCGGACTGATGCTACCAGAGTAGCTTAGTATACGGGAACGGGCGGAGTTAGCCCATTATAATACTTCTGCCTCGGTAATTGTAGTGGCATTTGAAATCTCTGAATGTCTAAATCGCCCAACCATCCGCAGTTAAAGTCTCCAGTGCTTAACTATATCTTGAACATCTTGTGTTTGCCGAGGGAGTTAACGTCAACCTAAAATTACATATTAATTCATAGACGAGATTGATAGCTATAGTTTCAAGGAAAGTGTCACCTTACATAACGTCGGCTGAAAGCTATATAAAGGTGTTTAAGCAGTCGTTACATAATAAGAGTATCCAGTGCTTAACGGCATCTTGTATTTGCCAGGGTCGTAGACGTAAACCTTACATTACCCATACATCATCAAAGATTTGTTACAGAGTTTAACAATATCTTATCGCAACAGAGGTCGTTGACAGAGGCTGAAATCATTAACAATTTAAACGAACAGAAATATCTGTCCATCTTTCCGTCCATAGTGTTTCTCGAAGCGGCCGCGCAGTGTCTAGACTATATTGTGACGTCACACAATGGACTTCGTTTCCAATTATCGCCACACGAGGATAGGATAACGGGAGGCTATAGGATAAAGGGAGGTCTGGATAAGTTAAAGTTTCCAACGTTTACCTATAGCTTTAACTATAGCGTGGTAATTCCTCGATGTGTTACGCAGCTAGCGTTTTATTATTATAACCACAGTTTAACGTCGTCTTATGACATGAAAGGCCGTTGACGACAATGCAGAAAATATACAATACAATCATAACCAGAAACTTATAGCATCCGAACGACATCATTAAAGGTGTCAGACGGAGCTTTACAATTTCACTAATATTCAATATTTTTGCAACATAAAGTAGTTCATCTCATACTATCTATGATTATTATGTACTGACAAAAAGGTTTGAACGAAAAAATGTCATATATTTCTTCATTTGTAAGCATTGTAAAGGTGTCTAAGCAGATCGTAACAATCTTTAGAGGTAGGCCTATCCAGTGTTTAACGATATCTTACGGCAACAAAGGTCGTTGACGTTGGGAGAATTTATTTTTGGAATAATACAGGTTCTATTCAGCGTAACTTATTAACCACTTAACATAATTAAAAGTATAGCTAGGCTCCATTTGAATTATCTGCGGGGACTCAAAACAAATAAAACCAGCGCTGAAGTTAGTAATAACAACTAATAGTTGCACTGCTACTTCCACTACTGCAACTCGCCTCTGAGTAGAGATCTCGTGGGACGCAGTATAAATGACGATTACTACTACTGCTACTAACACAACTTCCACTACTATTACTACTACTACTTTTATTATTATTACTGCTACTGCTGCTGCTGCTGCTACTGCTACTGCTGCTACTGCTACTGCTACTACTACTACTGCTACTGCTGCTGCTACTGCTGCTGCTACTGCTACTAGCAGCTGCTGCAGCAGCAGCTGCTGCTGCTGCAGCTGCTGCTGCTGCTGCTGCTGCTGCTGCTGCTGCTGCTACTGCTGCTGCTGCTGCTACTGCTACTGCTACTGCTACTGCTGCTACTACTGCTACTACTACTACTACTACTACTGCTACCCACCACTGCTACTGCTGCTACTACTACTAACTACTACTACTACTACTACTACTACTGCTGCTACTACTACTACTACTACTACTACTACTACTACTACTACTACTACTACTACTACTACTACTACTACTGCCCACTACTACTACTACTACTACTACTACTACTACTACTACTACTACTACTACTACTACTACTACTACTACTACTACTACTACTACTACTACTACTACGTCTACTACGTCTACTACTACTACTACTACTACTACTACGTCTACTACGTCTACTACGTCTACTACGTCTACTACGACTGCCACTTCTACTACATTCTCTGTCACGAAACTGGTTAAAGAAAATGTAGGTAGTAGTAGTTTCAGTTTAACGACACTGTGTGATAACAAAGATCTTTTTCAACATCGCCTTCCTCCTTCATGCGTGCTTGGGATTGGCACTGTCAGAAAGCGAACAGTGGCCAAGAAAATGTAAGGCTTTGTGGAAGTCTGGTTATATAGACACCTCTTAAACGTAGTCCTCCGAATCTATAATATGCATCGGCCTCGAATTATTTGCCACGTGTTCCTTTCTTCTTAAACTATTGTCTGCCTTGAACTCTAAATTTGACCTGAAATGGTCTTGGCAAATACACAGGCGAACTCACGATATTGCCTACGATGGGTTGGTGCCAATCCTAATACTCGGTAAAGAAGGGGGGCAACGCTAATTTTCTTTGTTATGACACAGCTTCATTAAGCAGAGACTACAAAAGAATCTAATCACTGGCATAAAGTCCACCGGTGTCGTTTTCGGGTTGTACCAGTCAGATTCTTCTGCCGAAATATTTACACATATCCGACTACAGGCGACGTGAGCTCCACTGGCTTCCAGTTGCTAATCGGGTGCAACTGAAGATCGCTACGCTTTGTTGGAAGGCTATGACTGGCACTGCTCCGGACTACATAGCCGAACTGTGCCTTCCAGTTGGCACTCGAACTGGTCGGCGGGCACTCGGTTCTGCCTAGCGAAATAATACTTGATTGCTCCCTGCTTTCGAACCACCACCCATGCTCGTCGGGGCTTCTCGATTGCGGCACCGTGGATCTGGATCTGATCATCTTTGTCTGGTCATACCAAAATCAAGAACTGTCCTTGGCATACGAGCTTTTTCAGTATTTGGACCTACTTTTTGGAACTCTCTTTCAGTGTCTGTAGGCTACGCTGTGCTCAGTCACTTCTGTCATTTCGTTCTCGGCTGAAAACTTATCTCTTTCAAATTGCTTATCCACCATAGGCTGTCTCTCTGTCTTTTACGGACTGATCTTCTGGATGTTGACCTGATTACGGCTTGGTTTTGGTGTGCCATCGGTTGATGCCTTGTGCATTAGGCACCGGCGCAATAGAAGTTGCTAATTACATTACATTACTTTACATTACATTACATTACACCTTCGTTTTTACGCTGCAAACTCTGCACATTTGTTCAGTCCCGTGTTTCTTGTAAAGTGAATAGCGCCAAGAACCTAGAGAATGCAACAAATGGGCAAGTGTTTAGTAACAAAATTTTGCTCTATAAATATATTGAACTCTCTGGAATCGAAAAAAACTTTGGAAAATGGAGTAAAGCGATCAAACATTCGGCTCTCTCTAAACACCTTTAAATCAGTTCTCCATGAAACTATAATATACCGGTACGTGATTTTCGTTCAATTATTAACTCGTTCGAGTTACGTGAGACTTCTAACCCTAATAATTATGACATTGCTAATCAATGGACAACACTTAATGACAAAAGAAATAGAAACCTCTGCGTCACATGTCGCTAAAACTCCATTGCTGCGGCCAATATTAGGCTGCATTGTAATTAATAACTTATTTAACTCCGCCACTGATCGCACTCTGTCAGTGCATTCCGAAGCCTAGATAAAGGAGGAGGGCGACGCTAATTGTCTTTGTTACCACACAGTGGTCGTTAAACAGTAAACAAGCAAGCAATAACTTATAGCCCCACTTAGAGCAGTGACCTTGGACACATTTAATACATTTTTAAGTGGCCTTATATGATCAACTCCGGTTAACCAACCATTTACTGCGTTGGATTTAGGCAACGATTAACTGATGCGTTGAGAACCATACAATGGAACTATACTTCACTGTCCGTACTCTGGTAGTGCCAGACCAAAACGTGAAATTAAGCAGAAGGGAGGGACTAATCATCACTATTGCCAGCAAGCGTCGTTAAGCAGTAACTACATGTAGACAATAAACTGCGCCACTACTCGTACTCTGATACTCAGAAGTGTTCTCTACCTCGGAAGAGTCGATCGTTTGACAAACAACAGAAGATAATGAAACTAATGGAGTGAAATACAGGAGAGCAGAAGGCGCTAATGTTGTACTCAACATAGATTGGTCGACATAACAGTCAACGTAAATGTATGTCATAGACGAACGCCGAATCAATCAATCGATCGGTCGGTCGATCGATCGGTCGGTCGGTCGGTCGGTCGGTCGGTCGGTCGGTCGGTCGGTCGGTCGGTCGGTCGGTCGGTCGGTCGGTCGGTCGGTCGGTCGGTCGGTCGGTCGGTCGGTCGGTCGGTCGGTCGGTCAGTCAGTCAATCAATCAAACTTTATCTTACCGGGCTAACCATATGAATTGGAGAACACAGAAGAGTTCGTCTTAGGCAATGGAGCGTGTCACCCGGTTGCTCAGAAAACTAAAAGAAACCGAAAAGAGTAGGTGAACTAATAAAAAAACTTCCAAAACAGAACTTAGCAGAAATCAACGTAAAGCAAGAAATATGAGAAATGCGGAATATCCCAAAGTTATTTGAACAACTGAGAAGAAGATTGCAACAACACATCGGAGTCATACATGCAACAGATGCAACAGATGAAACAACAACAATAGCAGATGCAACAACGCTGTTATAACAAAAGACACATCAATAATTTATACGGCAGCCAACGTCCTTAGCGTCGACCGTAGATTTTGTTCTTTACACGAACAATAACCTAATGCTGTGAGATACTGAACTTAGCTTGTTTACTGTTTAACGACCACTGTTTGGTAACAAAGACCATTAGCGTCGTCCTCCTCCTTTATCCAGGCTTGGGACTGGCACTGTCCGAAAGCGAACAGTGGCGGAGTTAAGAGAAATACCGAACGAAATTTAAATCGAGACACTGAACAAAATTAAAATCGAAATATATAGTGCATGAGAGACACAATGAAAAGGTGTTTAAATTCAGCCGTAAATTGGACTGCTTGCGACATTTTTTATGTATTTTCTTTTTACCGATATTTCAATTATTCGCACGTGGCAGTACTTGCAGAGTCCATTTTTACGACATCTGATGGGTGCATTGGTTGACGTCCTCCTCCCATTTTTTAGGCTTGAGACTGGCACCACCTTAAAGCGGCAGTGTTGGAGTTTAAAGAATACCAAGTTGATCGACTAAAAGTAGAAATGTGTCCATAATGTTGCATTTTGCGTCTTTAGGCGCTATTTATTTTGAGTTAAAACATAAGCGAAGGTAAATAAAGTCACCCTCTTCTTACTGATGCTTCGGACTGGCACCATCCCATATAAGGCAGTGTCGTCTATCTGGTTGGCAGAAATTATTTTCGAACATTTGCAACCATTTGCGTAGCATTATACAACTGATTACACTTTTTGGGGAAAAGCGAACACAAGATCGTCAGATCCGTAACTGGAAAAGTCTTGACCGTTCTGCATTTTGTTCAGCACTCCGAGCTCATCCTCTCTTTGCTGATCTTCAGTCGTCCACCGGGCGCTCTACAACAGAGCTGTTCAGCTCTTATGAGACCGCGTTGTCTGGTCTCATAGACACATTTCTACCGTTGCGCAGCGTCCAATCGCGCTACCGTCCATCTTCTCCGTGGTTTGATGCAGAGTGCCGGAAGCTCCGACGACAGACACGACGGCTTGAGAGAATCTACAGAAGAACACGCTCTCCGGCTGATCGGGCCGCGTGGGTCCGCTTCGTTAGAGAAATGCATACCTCGTACCGTGCCAGAGAACGTGAATACTGGGATGCCATCATCACTCGCCAGTCGAAAGATCCGAAAAGGCTGTGGACCACTTTCAATGGCCTCCTTGGTCGTCAGAGGGGTGGTCGTCAGTCGGAGTCTCCTCCGCCATTCTCTGCAGAGGCATTCCTGGAGCGATTCTCTGCCAAGATTTCATCTATTCGGAGTTCCACTGCTGACTCTTCTCTGCCTACGTTTTCTACCACGGAGCATCGGCTTCCTGCTCTCCAGGAGATTTCGAGTTTGGACCTCCGTCGACTCATCCTCTCCTCTGCCGCCAAGACGTGCGAGTTGGATCCTGCACCAACATTTCTTGTTCAGGAATTAATTGACGATCTCCTTCCCTTCCTCACTGTTCTGTGCAACTGTTCGATCCGTGAGGCATGCCTACCAGTCTCACAGAAGCGTTCCGTTCTTCTACCAGTTCTGAAGCACGATGGTCTGGACCAGAGTGATCCAGCAAACTATCGCCCCATTGCGAATGTAACTTTTTTGTCTAAAATACTGGAACGCATTGTTGCTAACCAGCTGATTACTTATCTAGATGTGAATGAATTGATTCCGTCGCAGCAGTCGGGTTTCCGTCGGAATCACTCCACGGAGACTCTCCTGCTTCGGCTTTTGTCAGACTTCTATAGCGCAGTTGACTGTGGTCAGGTTACTCTCCTTGCTCTCTTTGATGTAAGCTCTGCTTTTGACTGTGTAGACCACTCCATTCTCTTGCAGCGCCTCTCTACTTCCTTTGGCTTGGTGGACCAGCCTCTAGAATGGCTTAGATCTTTTTAACTGACCGCTCAAATTGTGTAGTCCTTGGTTCGTCCAGGTCTCTTTGGGTCCCTGCCCCTTTGGGTGTGCCCCAGGGTTCTGTCCTGGGCCCGCTGCTTTATCTTCTTTATACTGCTGATGTCTGCTCCTTGTTGACGTCTCAGGGGCTTCTACACCAACTATTTGCCGATGATGTGCAAGCCTACATCCACACCCATTCAGCCGATGCGGTGGCTACTGTGAGTCAGATGTGTCTGACTATGGATGTCCTCTCTTCTTGGATGGCCTCCAATCGGCTACTCTTAAATCCCTCTAAAACACAGCTCATTTGGCTTGGTAGCCGTAGACAACTGCAGGGTATCGACTTTCCTCAACTTACCCTGCTCTTTCCTCACATAACCTTTTCCCTCACAGTTCGTGATCTGGGACTTTCTCTTGACTCCGAGCTTACTTTATCTCAACATGTGAACTCAATTGCACGGAGTTGTTATTATCAGCTTCGTCAGCTTCGAGTGGTCTCTCGCTCTCTCTCTCATGATGCAGTTGTGGTCCTTGTTCATGTCTTTGTTACTAGTCGAATTGACCACTGTTCCTCACTACTTGCTGGCCTTCCTCTTGGTGTTTTGGGGCGACTAGATCGAGTTCTACGCTCGGCTGCTCGGCTTATTGGACGGCTTCCTAAGTACTCTCCTGTCTCTGCATACATGCGTGATGTGTTGCATTGGCTGCCTGTGTCTCAGCGTATCTCATATCGCATTGCTGCTCTTGTTTCTCGTTGTGTTCTTGGCTGCGCTCCATCTTACTTGCGTGATCTTTGCCGCCCAGTGTCTGTTGTTCCAGCGCGTCGGGTGCTTCGCTCTGCGACGAGGGGTGAGTTCCTTGTTCCACGGACTCGCTTGGCTATTAGGCAGCGCCGTGCTTTCTCGGTTGTTGGCCCTTCCATTTGGAATGACCTACCACTTAAGCTCCGTTTTTTACTTGTAGGCCATCTGACAGGGTTCTACAAGTCCCTCAAGTCTTTTTTCTTTAGTCGTGGCTGGGCCGGGAGCGCTCCTGAGTAGTTTCTTGAAGGGGCGCTATATAAATGCTCTGAATGAATGAATGAATGAACAAGAAGCTTATGCATAGTTTACATGTAGACTCCTTTATAAGTTGGTAAACTGCACATCTCCTTTATCAACTTTTTAGACACCTTAAAATCCTTTTTGCTCGTCGTCGACAAACAGTAGCGCAACACTTATTTGACTGGTATAAGTTAGTCGCCGTTTAATGACGTTAGATCATAAGAAAATTGATTAGCGTCACCAACCTCTTCCTTAATCTAGCATTTAGACACCTTTTAATCGTTTCTTGCGCACACCATATATTTGTAATTTCATTCAATCTGGCGTCAAATGAAATTATAAATATATGGTGTGCGCAAAAAACGATTAGCTGTAATATGCCAAAAACTAATCTTTGTCGGCGGCAACGGCCTATGATGTCATAAGCTGCCGTTAAACTGTGGATCCCATTCCCAACAAGCATCTAATATCAAAACTAGCTCAACATGATCGACTATTAGAATTAGAGCTGCATTATGCGCTCCTTTTTAAAGCAGCAAGGGGCCGTCCATAAATGACGTTACGCAATTTTAGCCGATTTTGAACCACCCTCCCCCTCGTCACCCTTCGTCACAAAAAGGAACACCGCTTGAAAAATGGCGACACAAAGCTATGACCCCCCAAAACCAGGGCGAAGCAAAATGCTCTTTCGTGGAACAAATAGGGAGAGCATGTATATTTTAAAATCTAACGGTGATCAAATATTGAAATAATTAGAAAATTATTAATAATGGTGCCCGTATCCATTAAAATAATACGAAAATGATGAAAATTTTATACTCACAATTAGTGTTGTTATTGTTAAAATTAAATTGTTGTTAATTGTTAAAATTACATAGACCTGGTGTGACGTCGCACCTCTCAGACACCCCCACCCCTATGTCACACATCGTCACAAATTTTCGACCACCCTCGCCCCTCCCCAGGTGCGTGACGTCATTTATGGACGGCCACAACTGGCCACCAATCGGTAGCTTTTCAACAGATGTCAAAGTCAACGGTCTAAGAATTTACACAATGTCGTCAACAATGACATTGTCCTCTGATAATAATTATATTCTTCTTTATTATTTCAAACTGACAAGTACGCAGTAAGATTACATGACACAGTAGTGATAGACGCCAACAGGTTTAACAAAAGTCGAATTTAACTGTTTGGCGGCCATGCAAGGCGCCCATCTGTCCTACTACTCATTTTTCCAACTCCGTCTGGAGAATGGAAGGCTGAGTCGCACTTTTGGGATAGCGGGAATCGAAGAATAACGTTTTCGTTATCGGTATCTTACTAATGCCTATGAATGCGATGGTTAGCAAACTGACGGTGGCTCATTCTGAAGTTGACCGCAAGAAGGATGGTAAGGTCGACGGCAGGCATAAAATATCTTTAAAAGATTTGTTAATATTAGACACCTTTAAAAACTCTCCACACAAATTGTATACTTCGGCAGCTAAGGAGCCATCTACTCACAGATTGTGAACCCACAATTATTGGTTAGCTGCTGTTTAACAACACTTAACTTGAGAAAGATTATTAGCGTCGCCCTCCTTCTTTCTCCAGGCTTGGACCTGGCACTACCACAGTACAGGTAGAGGGCGGAGTTAGTCCATTATACTGCTTGTACTCCGCTAAATGCAATTGCGTTGTAATCTCTGAATTTCGAAAACGCCCAATCATCGACAGTTAAAAAGTTTCCAGTGTTTAACGACATCTTGTATGTGCCAAGGTAGTTGACTTTCACTTTGAACTATAATGGTAATTCCAACTCTATGCCGGCTGACTAGCGTTTGACAGAGAATATCGTATATATATCGTTGGTTTAAAGCTATGCAAAGGTGTCTAAGCAGATCGTAACATCTTTAGAATTATTATTAATAATAATAATAATAATAATAATAATAATAATAATAATAATAATAATAATAATAATAATAATAATAATAATAATAAAACGACAATTTATATAGCGCCGTAACATGGCCAGGCCGTTACAAGGGCGCCTTACAAAGCAGCTAACAACAGTCGGGGGAAACCCTAGTGAACAGATTTTAGATTTGATTTAAAAGATGTTATTAAGCTGTAGAATTATGCCAGCGCTCAAACTTCAAAAGGTATATTAGGGTTGCATTGTGTCATAAAAAAACGTGTAAACTGTTGGAAAAAAGTTGTTACATCGACGTCAACAGAACTTGATGCCAATAGATGTCGCTACACTGTTTGCTAACATAGCCATCTCACACACTGCCCGTACTTTAGTAGTGCCAAATCCAAGAGAAGATAAAAGAGGACTTACTGACTTATGGCCATGGCGATGCTCCCGCACGCATAAGCCGCTCGTTTATGGAAGACCTCCATCCCTCTCTGTTGTGTGCCCGGTGCATAGCCTCCTGAACCGTCCAGCCCATTTCTCCACAGTCTCCACGACGCGATAACTTACTAATCATTTAACTATCCGAACACGAAAGACCTACGTAAGATGTCTCAAAGAACTCAAATACACGGCCGCGCGTAAAACACCTTTAAATCGTGTATTTATAATACGATATAAATCTATTTTTCGTTTACGAATCATTGGTTCACGCCAATTAGTTGGCTTTAATGTGCGCTCGACGTTAACGACTCTGTTAGCCATAACACGATGGTATAAACTGAAAAATTAATGTTATTGGAAAAACACAAATGGATAACGTTACGTAAGATGTCGCTAAATATTATTATAAGCGGTTTCGGTAGAAGGCTTAACACTCGATGATAATCGAATTATCCGAAAAGCACCGAAAAAGCATCGTAAAAATTAAGAAACCTTAACAAAGACGATCTTCTCTACTATTATAATGCCAGACGGCGTTTATTCAGTCTTCAGTTTTCACCTAAAATAATGATGACAATTATATTGAGTCGGTCGAAAGCTACTTAACGAAATAGCCTATTAATGGTAGTATTATAGTTTCTGTAGCAGGCGATTTATAGATTTGAGTGCTTTCCAACATTTTTCCATTTTTTCGATTGTTCAAAAATCGCACGGAGCAGTAGCTGTAGTTTTCCATCGTCTAGCAACACCTACGACTCCTAGAGTCCCAGGGTCGTTTACCAGTCCACATCTACGTTCGAGCTGGATTATTCGAGATGAACGGTGGGAACTGTTAAAAATCCTTGTTGCCGACCACTTTTGTTACCGAAAGATGTTAAACTGTAGAATCAATTTAATGCTCGAAATTCAAAATGTATATTAGGGCTGTAGTGTGTCATTGAAAAAACCGCGAGAACTGTTAAAATAGTTTTTCATAGACGTCAGCAGACTTTGATGTCAGACGATGTCTTTACGCTGTTTGATCCCATAATTATCCAATTCAGCCACTGTCCGTACTTTGGGAAGTACCAATCCCAAGAGAATATGAAGGAGGAGGGCGACGCTAATCATCTTTGTTACGACGCAGCGCTTTGAAACAGTAACAAATAAATCATTTAGCTATCCGAAAATGAAAAACCTATGTAAGATGATGCCTCAAAGAACTCAAATACACGGTTGTCTTTGAACACCTTTAAATTGTGTATTTTTAAGATTATATAAATGTAATTTCGCTTACAAACCATTACGTTTTGCATACTTTTATTTAAAGTACGGTTAACGGTAACGGCTCTGATAGACGATCACTTGTTAAAAAAAATAATGTTAATTGGAACAAAAACGCCCTTTTCAACGTGCGCCCCTTGGATTGTCGCCCTTTTAAACACGCGCCCGTTGCGCCCCTTTGATAGTGAACCTTGTTGCGATATAAAGAGAAGACGGAAGACGGAGGTAGGTAGGAAGGTAGGAAAGGTAGGAAAGCAGGAACATTGACTCGTAATCTTAATCTAGAGATTTCTATAGCGCCTAAACTGCGAAATCGCGGAACCATCTGATTATCAGGCGCTCAGTCAAAACAAAATCGATAGGAAGGTTAGGTTACAATCAGTTCCAGGTCAAGATCCAAAAAGGTCAGACGTATGCGTGAAAAAATGCGTTTGGGAATTTTCGGCAAGCGAAGTCGTATGAGAATTATAGGAGTGCTATAACGACGATTATTTACTATGATATCGGTCTTCCATAGACAATCGTAACTCAGTGATGTTGCATGACGTAGGGCGATGCACATTGGTGTACCTTGTTGTGCATAAAGCTAGACAATTATATCTAAATGGCATAAAGCGTATTAAAGAGAGCTAAAGTAGGCCTATACATAAAAACACCGTCTGAATTACAGTTTGTATGGTGCATAAAAAACAAAGAGGGCAAAGTTTGGACACCTTTTTTAACAGACCAGAGTTGCACTTATTAGACGTCGAGCCTGATCGTCAAGTGGTGTTGATTTAGACCGCATTATACCAAACGAAAGGTGAAAATATTCAATAATTTGTTCCACAGACTTTACGCATGAATGTATTACTACCCGTACTATGGCAGAGCCAGTCTAAAGCTTCGACGAAGGAGGGCGATGCTAATCACCTTAGTAATGAGTCTAATGACACAGCGTCGTAAAGGAACAACTAACCAAATAATCCGATTAGCTGAATTTATTGCAGTCATCACATAGTCTATCCGGATGTTACCAGTTATTAAATTCACCCAACTAAGCTATACTGCCTATAATCGGATGGTGCCAGTCCTAATACTCGTTGGTAAAAGAGGGTAACGAAAATTATCATTGTTGTGACAAAGCCATATTAAACAGAAACTACGGAACTTTGTACTTAATTAGATTTTTTAACTATCACGAAAACTCGTACGGCAAACGTTGTGAAGCACTTAAATCCACCGCATTAGACACCTTTTAATCGGTTTTTCCGAACAATTCATAGTCACAAAATACGTAACATTTGTTCAGTTCCTGATGGCTGCTTTACTGAATCACGCCTAAGGTTAACGCCAGGCATAAGACAGTCCCATGCCTGGTGAAACTTTGAAAGGAGGAGGGCGATGCAAATCATTTTTGCTATGACACAATGTCGATAAACTGAAACCACTACTACCAACTTAGCCACTGCTCGTACTCGCGCGGTGCCACTCTCAAGCCTGCAGAAAGGAGGAGGGCAACGCTAATCAAACGAACCATTAAAAAGTAATAGAAATAGCAATTTTAATAAATATAATTATAAATCATATCAATAAAACGCATTCTGCATGAGTTAAAAACAAAACGAAAGCCAAAATTTATTAAAGTTTCAAAAGATTGTTGAGCTGTGCTTAAAATGTCTCCACAGATGGCGCATTCTTCACGTGGTCGGGAAGACTGTTCCACCACGCAGCGTGTCGATCGGCAGAGAAAGAACAGCTCCTTCATTCGCACTTTTATCATTCTCCTCCTCCTCCTCCTCCTCCTCCTCCTCCTCCTCCTCCTCCTCCACATTCTCTCTCTTCCTCCTACTCTCCCTCCTTCCCTTATCCCTTATTCGCATTTCCATAGTAAACAATGTGGCTGACAATGACAATGCGAAACGCTAGAGTGGAAATTTAAGCGATCACTTTCAATTAAAGGTAAAATTAATGTTGATAGAAAAGTCGAAGATGGCGACAAAATTAACTTTCTTCATTGCAATAAAAAGTTCCATTGAAGTTTAGATCCTGAAGCAAAGTTACCTATGAAAAGTCCTGCCCTACACGTCTACGGGGAAGGGTTTAGGTGAATGGTTAACACTCCGTCACCAACAGGTCGATTCAGCCTTTCATTCGCCAGATGGCGTTGGTAAGATGAGCAGTAGGACAGATGGGCGCCTTTCATGACTGCCATACAGTTAAATTCGACTACTGTAATGTCTATGGTCATCCGTTCATACTGTGACTTGTGATCAAACTGCTTTCATCACAGTTTGAATCAATAAACGAAGGTTATTATTACACATTGACCCAAGCGTATTTCGTCCATCACATGTCATTCGCACCAATAAGTCCACGTTTGTAGGACTTCCCTCCACACACTTGTAACTGTAGGTAGCATTTTGACACAACAATCAAGTGCAGTATTTATCTTCTTATATCGTGTTCAATACTTCTTGCCAAATAGAATAAAAGAATAAATAACCAACAAAGATGGAGGCGCTTTTATAGTAAACTCCCAAATAGAAAAAAAATTGCAGACTAGTTTAATCTTAAGTTATATTGAAGCATTTCTGGGGTGTGCATATATGAGCTTCATGTTGCGCTATACTACTCTACAAAATGCAGTTAGAAGTAATTATTTAATTGGCAGACAGCTATAATGATGTGCATTCAATTTAGCTCTATGTTTCACCAATCAGAAGTCTCATTGAGGTAAGAGACAACAGTTTCTTTTAAATTGCCTTCAACAGAAATCTGCTTCTTTTGCCACACGAAAATGTTTCCAGATTTTTGAACTGTTTTCCATATGAGAGAGTTCTCACTTCTGGTCTTCTGGTCATCTTCAAGTCACAATAAAACAACCCATCGAACAAAATTAATGTAAATGTAATGTAAATTAAATCGCCGAAATATCTCAAAATGCTCTAAAGTAGGGAGATCATCGTCTCAAGGGGGTTTTTGAAGCGCCACGTAGCGAATAAATAGAAAATAAGTTGTTGTAACTTATAACTTCTCTTGCGCCGGTGTCTATTACAAAATTAGCATCAATAGATGGCGCAGCAAAACAAAGTCGCAGATGAATATTCAGAAGATCCGTCCATAAGACCCTATCTTGTATACACTCCTTGTAGACTTTTAAATGGACAATTAAGGCTCGATAATAATTAATATGCTAGGCTTTAATATGTTTGGTCATCATGACTTATTAATTTTTTATAAGTGTTTGAAGCTTACGGACAAAGTTGGTATTTTTTAACAGATAACAGATCCAAACTATCCAAAATTTCTACTCTAAACATCATCCAGTGTTTACCTCTAAATCCGGACTTGTAACCTTGATCATATAATTATGTCGTTCAACGGGTTAACGCAATGACAATTTATACACCTTAAAAACGTTTCTTCACCATGCAATATAAACTCACAAACTACGTTTAATAGCGTGTTTTTTCAGTGGAAGTACCGTGGAAGTATCGAGGTAAACGGCCTTTGTTGCCATCAGATATCGTTTAACCTTTGGTTCCATCAATCCAGCCTAATGAGCTTCTTGGTCTTTCCTTGCCCCTTTTCCGCAGGCGTTTGAAAACCATTCTTTTCGATCGTGGTTTGGTGTTGTCAGGTCGGGAGCGCCTCTGAGGAGTATTTCTTGAAGTGGCGCTATATAAATTTACGATTACGATTACGATTACGATTGGTAACAACGATGTTCAACGATCTCTTTAGACACCTTTAAACTGTTTTCTAACGACGCTTTATAGGCACGGTACTGTTGGCGCATTAGTAGTTTATAAGAAAATCTTTTGATGAAATCAACGTTAGCGTACAGCGATACCAAGATTTTTGCCTTTATAATTTTTACTGAACCGCGCTCAACTGTAGATATCCCAATTCAAACAGATTAAGTTGTCTTATGCCATAGGAACAGTGAAAACTGCTCACAATTCTTTCTGTCGATGACGTCAACGGCCTTTGTTGCCTTAAGATGTCGATCCATTCAACTTGACCATACCTGTCAATGACTACAAAACAGCTTTAATCTGATTAAATGCCTATTAAATATCGTCGGTCAAATTCTAACTGGATTTTTTTTATATTTTTCATCCGATATATCGGAGATATATATCGGATGAATTTTTCAGAGTAATGATAGATGCTCTGTATTTTCTTTGACTGGGCACGAACTGCGTAATCCATTATCACGTTTGTTGATTAGAAAGAGTCTTCCATTAAGGTTAACTTTCCCCAATCCTAATCTGGAGATTTGCACTTCCTTTTTCCTACTAAGCTTCATGAATCGTCGTACTTCTATAACATCTATAATAGAAGTGTTGTAATAATTACATTGCATTATACACGAGATGTAGAATGGCACTGAAGAGAAAGCAGCTAAGAAGGAACTTTGATTCGAACTACAGTTTGAAACAAAATGTCATATATATATATATATCGTCGATTGAAAACTATGTAAAGGTTTCTAAGCAGATAGTGACATCATTACAAGTATCTATTGTTTAACGACATCTTGCGGTTGCCAGAGTCGTTGACGTCGACCTTACATTACCTATAATAATATCACAAAAAATTTGTTATGGAAACTAAAACAACCGATTGATTGGATGGATCCAGAGTTTAGTGACCGTTTTCATTAAAGATGGTTCAGGATTGTCCGCTTCCTTAAGACAGGCAATAGGTTCTGTATCGGGGTCCGAACATATCGCGCTGAATCTGCAAGAAGAAAGTCAAGTCTACTGAACGAGTCCACAAATTGTCGAACTCATAATTATACAGCATCACCTTCTTACATCGTCTTTACACTAATGCTGCATGTGGTTACATGGCTTTCTCTCGACTCTTAAAGACGCACTTTTTCAGCTGTTTGATGGTCACGTGTTGAGCGCTTCTGTGAGACTCTTAAGTGGCGCTATATAAATGTCTTGTTACATTACATTACCCTGGAGTATATTTTGCGCAAGTTCCAAGAATGTTGACATTACTACACATCAAATCAAAGGAACAGCGTTATTCCAAGGCCATTCTTACATAATTTATCCTATTTGTCGTCTTTTCGGTTTGTTAATTTAAACGAAGCAATTCATTATCTCCTTATTTTTAACAATACGCTGACATACGTTAAGTGCACTCTCTTTAGACACCTTTAATATAATGTCGAACGACGGTATATAAATACGGGGTTTATAACGTTAATTATTGAAAACAGATTGCGTACAATATCGACGTAACCGTACTTTGATGCGAAGATGATTAACAATTTGATTGGTCAGAGCGCCGTTTTAATGCACCTTCATATCAACCACGTTCAGAAAAAAACACAAAAACAAAAACAAAACAGAAAAAAGAAAAGAAAAAAATATAGAGAATTGAAATAAAAAGAGCCAATGGGCCAAACAGAAAGGAAATACAATAGAAACACAAAGACGTCAACGGCCATAGTAGCCAAAGGATGTCGTTAAACAAATGGAATCATCATCAACCACGTTCAATAATAGATAGACTAGTTCAAACACAAATCGTATAATTATGCCATTATAGGAACAGTAAGAACTGTTCACAATTATTTCTATAACTCAACCACTCTTCGTACTCTGGCAGTGCCAGTCGCATGCCTGGGTGAAGGAGGAGAGCAACGCTAATGACCTTATAGGTATCACACAGTGTCGCTAAACTGAAACTACTACTAAATCCTGTTTTATGCCATAGGAACAGTGAAATCTGTTCACAGTTGTCTCTCCATTACGTCAAGGTCCTTTGTTGCCATAATCTATCCTTAAAACCTCGATCCATGTAACTTGACCATACCTGTTGGTGACTACAAAGCAGCTATAATTTGACTAAATGTCCACTTTACAAAGTTCGGGTGTGCTCAATGAAGCGGAAAAACAGACGTGTCACAGGAACATCTGACCGTCAAGGTTCAACGTTACCGGTATAAGAAATTGCTAAACAATGGACAGCACTTTGTTAATGGTTAAATGAAATAATAGAAACATGTCGACAAGTAGCCTTACGGTGAATATTAGGCACTGCTTAGACACCTTACATAATTTGTTTTAGAGCTCATAATAATTATTATGGGTTTTCAATCTTTGTCGGCGGAAACGGCCTATGTTGTCATAAGCTGCCGTTATACCCTGGATCCACCACCACATTGAAAACTCGAAAATAACTCCGCCACTGCGCTACCTGTGGTAATGCCAGTCCCAAGCCCTTAGAAACGAGGAGGGTATGAACTTAAAAAAATGTATTTAAAGCCTACATTATGCAATTGCGCAATAGAAAAAATACGTGAGAATTCTTCAAAATTTTAAGATGTCGCAACTTCGCCACTGGCCATACTTTGGTAGTGCCAAACCCAAGAAAAGGTACAGGGAGAGGGCGACGCTAATCTTTTTTGCTATGGCACGGCTTTGTTAAACAGTAACTATCGAATCATGTAACTATACGGAAATGGACAAACCTAGGATGTCTCAAAGCACTGAAATACACAGCTCAAATTAAACACCCTTAAATAGTCAATTCTTAAGGCTATATAATGATAGTTTTCGAATATTCATCACTTGGTTTCTCTTAACGGAATCTAAAGCACGGTAGAAGCTTACGGCTCTGGCAGTCAAAAGACGATATTATTAAAGAATGTCGAAACACAAACATAGAAAACGTTACGTAGGATATCGTTTAACCCTAGGGCTACAAAGCTTTTTTTGTAACACTGGCTACCAAGGGGGGTGGTTAACACACCCCCTGGATTTCGTGTTTGGTTTTACATATCATAACTTGTAATATAGCAATGGATTTAGCATTCATTTCTGCACAGAATGGTATATTTAGTTGTACATTATGTGAATGCACCTCGAAATTACATCACTTTTAACAACGGAACCCATTACTTAGCAATATTGTATATTATTGCGTACATTTTGTACTTTTTGGATAAACAAATATAAGATTATGTGTGTTTAAAAACTAATCTATGTATAAAAGATACACACAATCATCCCTACACATGTTTATATAGTATAAATGTACATCCATACATATCCATACATATATATCGGTTTACGTTGTAATGCTGTATTCAGCCATTTTCACACAGATTACGCGTATTATTATTTATTTTCATCACTTCAAAAGACAAAGATGTTGGTATGCAAATGAAGCCCTACATTCCCTCTAAAGAATAGTATCTTTGCTTCTCTTCCAGGAAGACAAATGAATACGCTACAGACAAAAAACTAAGGGGGAGTGCTTCCATCAGCCATTTTTCACGCATATTACGCGTATTATTATTTAGTTTGAGCACTTCCGGTTGTCTCAGGTCAACTCAGTGACCATAGAAATGTAGCCCCACATTCCCTCTATAGAATGGTATAATTGTGTCTCTTAATATTAAATGACGGATAAGATATAGTCGAAAATCTGGGGGGTGGTGGTATCCACCCCCCCTGGTGCCTCGGGTGTATTGGGTATAACTTTTGAACGGTGTGAGATATCATCTCACATTTTACCTCAAAACGTGTGTAAATGAACCCCCTACAGCTACCTAAAAGGTCGAATTTTTATTCCATACGGAAAAAGTTTGAGATGAAAAAACCTAGGGGGAGGGTGGCAACCACCCTCCTTGGTAGCTCGAGGGATAAAATTCGGATGTATGGCTAATACTTGACTCTGTTCAGACAATTTAGTTTATTTCCGTCACCAGATATAGCTGTAATTTTAATACGTTCGCTTGCAGTATAAATTATGTGCAAGTAACAACGAAAACTGTAAGAAAATCCTATTGACGTCAACGCCTTTTAATCTATAGGATGTCGTCAAAGTTCTCCATCCAAACCTTAGACCTACTTATCTCACCGGAAATAGTAAATAAATTTGAGTAAGAAGGAGAGCATGGTAAAGTACTTGAACCGCGGCCTTCTTCAGACAATTTTTAATCAGGTTCTCCCAATAGTATAAATATGTAACTTTCGTTCAATTACCAATGGAGCTAATCAAAAGAGCTGTAATATTATGCCAAAATAATCTTTGTCGGCGGCAACGGCCTATGTAGTCATAAGCTGCCGTTAAACTGTGGATCCAATCCAATTACCAACGGCCTTTGATGTCATAAGACGACGTCGAGCTGTGGTTTAAAAAATTTACCAATAACGAACGATCCATCTTAGAGATTTGAATCCTACCATCGATCCAAATAAATTGAGTTTAATCAGAATTTAAGAGAATGATCCGAATTCAACCAATTTGAGGACATCCAGAAAGCATGCACATAGCCTAATCAACTAAGGCAGACACTCAGCAATCGGTCCATGAACTTAGGCCTGGGTCAGCATATCGATGAGAGGAAACCCCTTTTTCTGATGGAATGCGATTCAAGTCAGCCGTACAAAGAATGTAAAGAAGCGAATCTAAGACAGAGCAGACACCAAAAAGTATAGAAGACCAATGGATAATGCATAGTAGGGTGGAGTGCATAGGCTCCAAGGTATTAACCTGTGAACAGTTCGGAGAGGAAGGAGCGGATCCAATTAAGCGGGTGTCCAAAGATGTTAAACTCTGTGAGAAAATATGATCTACGGTGGCCTAGGTGACGCTAACATCAAAAGCGAACCAGCAATATTACCTTCCTTTGATCAGAGGTTCAAAACACATCAGTGAGTAGATGGGTAATAAATGTTTCCGTAGAATGAAATCAACGGATTTAAACTCGTGGGAAGTTAGAACGAGTTTGATTCAAGGTAGGACATAATTTGGGAACAGAAAAAGCTTTCAGCCATTGCGCTAACCTCGGTTGTGCCCGTACTCTGTGGTGCCAGACCCAAGCCTGGGTAAGGGAGGAGGGTGATTCTAATTATCCTTGTTATGAAACAACACCTTCGTGCGGTTCTTGGTTGGGTGACATATGAACGGGCGCCAATAGAACGGGCGACATTTGAACGGCGACTGTAGAACGGTGTATACATGACCGGTGCGACTATTGAACGGTTCAATAGTCGCACCGGTCATGTATGTACAGTTGAACGGGTAACAGATGACGGTGAACAATTTATCCAGAAAGTGAATACAATTTAATAGCAATTGAACAGGCACTTTCTTGGACATGTACCACACTTTCTGTTTAGTTGTGGGACACATAGGCAATTGAGCGTAAATACAATAAGATTTCTGCTCTGCCGTACGTGGCGAGTTCTTGAAATTTCTTACTGCTTGACTGAAGCATTCCGGTCGATCCTTGCAAAAAGTTAGTCATTTGCATTTGCATGTCTTTCTTGAGACCTGTCATAAACGTCCGTACTGTTGGATGGTGACATGAGAACAGCGACTGGAGTCCATAGTGCCATCCTTCTACTGAATTCGTTGTTCTAGCAATACCATCCATTCCAGTGGTGTATTGAATCCAAAGGGCAACTGGGTATATTGCCGATCCTTAGTTGTTTCCAAGTCGTCTTTGTCTGAAACGCTAAGATAGGTATGCTCAAAAAAGGAGGTCAGTTCATCGAGATGTTCTATATCGTCAGGTTGAGTATCAGCTAAGACGTTAATAGCTCAACATTCAGTATACGCCTATTATTATACAGCTGTATACAAGGAGTACATCCGTTCAATTGACCGTCGTTAAAATGTCGGCCCGTTCAACTGTCTCCCGATAAAGTGTCGCCGTTCTAGTGTCGTCCGTTCAATTGACCGTCGTTCAAATGTCCGTAGCCTATACCGCGGTTCTTATCGCATTCGTATACGTTCTTGTAAGGCGCAATATAAATGGCCATATACAATTATGCATACATGAATTATACATACATAGATAATTATAATGTCGTTATAAAGACTCGTTAAACAGCATCTGACCAACCAAGTGTACTTATCATACTAGCGATTGATTTATTATTACTCAAAGGTTTAACGTCACCTTATGACATCAAAGGCCGTTGACGACAATTCACAATGTATAATACCATACAATGAAAACGAAAAACTTAGCGTCCAAGCGACACCATTTAAAGGTGTCAAAATAAATCCTTACAATGTCACAAAATTCAATGTTTAACAACATTGTATTGTATTGTATCTAAAGATTTATATAGCGCCTCTCTCATAATAACTATTCAGAAGCGCTCTGAGCACGAAAAGCCCCGGGGAAAAGAAACGTCTTTAAAGAACAAGTAAGAACATAAAGTAGTGTGTCTGTTACTTTCTTTTAATGATTCGATACAAATTTAAGTATAATAATATCATGACGTTAGATTCTTATTCTACTTTGTATTTTTTAAGTGATTATTTGTTAATCTTCAGTTTAACGTCAGCTTGTGACAACAGTTACTATTGACCATTATACTTTTTCGAATAACAATTTGATAAAAACAGCACACACTAAATGATACAGGTAAATTTACAAAGTCGGCCTTTTACCCGTAGACTGTTCAAGTATCTAACACACTCGAATATAAGTTTCATTAAGTAGCAAAAAAATACTTGGGCATATATGTATTACAATTGTTTAAAGTTTGTTTTCAACATATTCAAACTGCAACTACATTTCCCTTATTGCAACATTATGTAGTACAGCATTATTATGCAATGAAATATTTTTTGGATGGAATACGACTCAAGTCAGCCGTATAAAGAATATAAAGAAGCGAGGCCGCGAAAGTTGAGAGACTAGTGATTGAACGAAAATTACATTTATATAGTGTCTAAAAGAAACTATTAAAAGGTGTCTAAATGTTGGATAAAGTAGTTGGACGACGCTAGTCCTCTTTCTTATGACATGATGTCATTTACTAATCAATCTATAATGGGCATAACCATTCCTGTGTTTTCTTATTTTTCGCTAAAAGTGTATTCAGTTACGTGGTGCCACGCAAACGGATAGAACTGAGGAATCTGGAAGTACTTGAAATATTTGAAATAACGCTGTAGGTTAACAATAACAGTAGCCATACTGTCAACTGTTATTGTTAACCTACAGCGTTCTGCCTTTTGCTTTCTGAAATAAACGAAAATACATTATACATAAAACAGAAATACATGCAAAATGCCGCAAGCACTCATAAATACGGTTGCATTTAGATACCTTTTAATCGCATCTCTCGCGCACTATATAATTATTTGTATTTAATTTCGGTCAGTTATAATCCTTTCTTTTCTATGTAACTACAAACTACCAACTACGGCTGACTTTAACGGCCATGTTTTTCAGCAGGTTTAGGTGGATGTCTTCCTCTAACCAATCTACTGATTCCGGCACACCTCTTCTCTTGCATTGTCTTTCCTTACGTTGATGCTGCAGACCGTTGAGTTGATTCGAAGGATTTAGATATCGTCTGTATTCCTTGCTCTGATTTCATTTCGATCGATTTCGTTTTGCTTAAGATCGTTTCTGCATTCGCCTCAATCGGTTGATGTTTGAAAAGAGCATAATGTTCATCTTCCGTCTTATCAGCTTAAGATAATTTTTATGGTCTGAGTAAGATATGTAGATTTTATCTGCGATCAAGAAAAAGACAAGACCGGAGGTGTCTTATATGTTGAATCAAAAGACCATCCGGAAAAACTGATAGGCACATTCAACAGCCATTTCATCCTATGTTTCGTAGGCATTTCACGAGTTGAAGTTACTATTAATTTGCTTCACTTTGAAAGTGTTAAATTGAGTTTTGAGGAAGAAAATAATCTCTCGACTTTGTACGATTAAAACTGACCAATCAGGATCGAAAACGTTTAACAAAACGGTTGAAATGGAAATTCATCCAACTCTCAATAAAATATATTCATGTGATATGTGACATCAGGTTGAATTTAGTTACGTAGAAGGTTTTGCACTCGATAATGGATCTGTCATAATTATTATACAGGTTCACAGTCCTGCGTCTACTTATAAGACAAACATCAACCTTAAAAGAGGTGTGTAATTAATACTTTTTTACACTCGATAATGACTGAATAATCCGAAACGTATTGAATAAAAAATCCAAAGACGATCATTCTTAATCCCAGACGCAATTATTTCGGTCTTCAGTTCTCATCTAAAATACTTCTGACGATTATACGATTAAACATGACGATTATTCTATTAAAGAATCGGTCGAAAGGTATTGTACAAAATATTAGTAGAATTGAATACTGGCCGGTTAATAGATTTGAGCGCTTTTGTGATTTTTTGATTGTTCAATAAATTGTCCATGGCAAAAGACGTCGATGCTAATATTTAACAACACCTATGGTTGCCAAGGCCGATGACGTTGTCCTCTACCTTTAACCAAGGTTCGAACTGTATTATTCCACACGAACGGGCGAGAACTGTTAAAAATAATTGCTGCAGACACCAAACGATGTCGTTACGCTGTAGAATGAATCCAATCCTCAACCTTCAAAATGTTTATTAGGACTGCATTATGCCATTGGAAAACCCGTGAAAAATTTATCCATCGACGTCAACAGGTTTTGATGCCAATAGATGTCGTTACAGTGCTTCCTCTTATCTCCAACTCCGCCACTTCTCATACTTTATCAGTGCCAGACCCTAGAGAAGATTAAGCAGGAGGGAGACGTTAATTTGTTTGCTATGACACATAGTTATTAAACAGTAACAAACTAACCATTTAGCTATCAGAAATGAAAACCATATACGTAAGATGTCTCAAAGTACTCAAATACACCTTTAAATCGTGTATTTCGAAGATTATATATTGGTTATTTTCGTTAATACACTATTGGAACTTCTATGCTTCAAATTCGGTTGTATGTTAGATGTCATAAAGCACCTTAAACCAACAGCTCTGGTTCCATTTCGTGTCTGCATTTGCCTCAATCTGTTGATGTCTAATAATATCATTATGCCCATCGTCCATCTTGTCACCTTTAATTTTTTATAAATCTTTAAATACAATACAATACATGGGTTGTTGGGTCTGAATAAGATACATAACTATCATCTGTGATCCAGTCAAACAATTCATCATAGGTTTGTGACTCCTCAACGACCGTAGGAGCAAAAGATAAGGCAGGAGGCGTCTCATATGTTGAATCAAATGAGCGTTCGCAAAGACTGATGGATACATTCAACGACCTTTTCAGCTTATATTTCGTAGGCATTTCCAGAGTTGAAGTTACTACTTGCTCACTTTTAGAGTGTAAAAATGAGTTATGAGGAAGAAAGCCAATCTCTCGATTTTATACGATTAATACAGACCAATCAGCGTCGAAGACTTTTAACAAGACGGTTGAAAGAAAAAATACGCTCAGCTCTCAACGAAATATATTCAAAGGATTCGTTAAATCAGGTTGAATTTATATGAACGCTATGTAAGCGCTTAAGTAGGTTTTCCACTCGTGATTAAATCAACAACGATTATACAGGATGGATGGATCCTCAGTTTAACGGCAGCTTATGACAACATAGGCCGTTTCCGCCGACAAAGATTATTTTTGGCATATTACAGCTCAAAATCTTCTACTTATAAGATGAATACAAACCTTAAAAGAGGTGTGCAATTATTTTACTCTCGATCATGACTGAATTATTCGCAATGTATTGAATAAAACATCCTTTGAAATTGACAAACATCAACAAAGACGATCTTTCTCTTCCCAGATGCCATTATTTCGGTCTTCATTTCTCACCTAAAATACTTGTGACGACAATATTATAGAATCGGCCGAAACCTAATGAACGAAATTATTTTAAGAGAATTAAATAGATTAATAGATCTGAGTGCTTTTGCGATTTTTCGATTGTTCAATAAATTGTCCTTGGCAAAAGACTCTGATGCTAGTGTCGAACAACACCCTATGGTTACCAGGGCCGTTGACATAACCAAGTTGCCCTCATCCTTTACCCAAGGATCGAGCTGTATTATTATTATACACGAACGGGTGAGCACTGTTAAAAAAATAATTGCTGCCGGCCACTTTTGTTACCAAAAGTAATCATTTAGCTATCCGAAATGAAACACCTACATAAGATGTCTCAAAATACTCAAATACATGACTATGTTTAAACACCTTTATATCGTGTATTTGTAAGGCTATATATAAAGGTTTTTCGTGTATGCACTATTGCTAACATGCCAAGAATCTCATGCTCCGGTTGATAACATTATAAATTGTCCTCCAAGATTTAAGCATTTACACAAAGGAGATTATGAAACTCATTTCAGAACGAAGTTGTCAAATATGCTGAAATCTGTAATAAAAACGATTTTATTTTACACTTATGTGTCAAAACTGATGCTAAGTGTTTGTTTGATAGCATCAGATGTCATAATCATAATTAATATGATATGATGTTTCTTGTGAACTTTGGTCTATAGTTATGCTCGTTTGTAGACTATTGTTGAATTTGCTATATTATATACATACTGTGGATGTGTTAGAGTCCTGTTCTAACTATTTGCATATATTATGATAATATTGTGTGATTGAAATTATTATATACTTCCATACAATGTACCAAAAAATTACAAACTTCATGTCTTACTTGCATGTGTGACAAATATCAATCAAGCTGTATTAAGAACATTAAATGTAATAAATTGAGAATTTCGGGTGAAGTTTATTTTATTGTCAACACAGTAGCATAATATATGATAAAGAATTGTCAAATTCACTGTTGAATATATTTCTTTAAAAATGCTTGACTTTACTGATTGATGACTTCTTAAAAATCCAAAAGTGAACTTCATGTTAAACTTTCGTGTCTTCTAAATTTGTAAAATAAATGTTATTGAAATAAATAGATTAAGAAGTAAATGTGCATTAGTAATGGTGATCAAGAATTAATTTTAAGAAACCTTTCTTGTATACGACAATTGCTACTAAATATTGTTGAATTTGCATCAGATACCAAATTGCATGTATCAAACTGTATATTTATGAATTGTATTTTTTAATGTCGTTAAACAATGAACACTAATGACATTTTAAGGTTATGTTTGGACAGTCTTAAATGGTGTCTTTTCGACGCTATGAATTCATTTAACTGCACTGTATATGTTTTAAATTGTCGTCAACGGCCTTTGATGTCATATGACGACGTTAAACCTTGGAGAAATAAATAAATGCACTATTGCAGTGGTCACCAACCCGCGGCGAGCCGCATGCGGCTCTCGATAAGTTCTGTGGCGGCTCTCCAGAGCTCTCCAGAAAATGACATTTTCTATCTGACAAGATGAGATTGAGCTATCAAAATGGAATGTTTCCGTTTTGCTTGAGCTTAAAATTCTATGGCATGATTGTTTTGTGTGTCGTACAGTCTGTCCGAATTCGATAGAAGTCATAAGTTGTATCGTATCGTATCGTATCCGAGAATTTATAAATCGCCTCTTACAGTACTAGCTATTTAAGGATGAGAGTGGGACATCGACTAAAATCTTTGGCTATTACGGATTGAGGGGAGGCCATTCCACATAGAAGGGCCCACGATGTCAAAGGCACGGTGTTGGGCCGTGGCAGTCCTTGCCCGGGGAACTAGGAGATCAAGTCGAACAGCAGACCCGAGAGGGCGGGAAGAGACAGCATACAGACTTACAGAGGTTTGCGCGTTGAGTCGCGTAGATAGTTAGGAGCCACAGACCCTGCTGAGCTCTAAGTGATAAGAAACCACTTATTATTTCAATAGTAAGTTTTGGTGTTTCGAGAAGTACATTTACAAAATTATGAAGTAGGTCTTTTAATTGCTTTCTTTTCTTAGATATATTTTATGCTTAATCCTGAATTGTTTATTTCCTTATAATATATAATAATGATATTAGGTCTACATAATTATGATTAACGCTAGCGGCTAATGTGCTAGCCGCTAGTATTTGTTGTGCTCCTAAAACGATGGCGGCTCCCTAAAGCTGCTCAACTTGACAATGCGGCTCCTCGCCGAAGAAAAAAGGTTGGTGACCACTGCACTATTGGGACACTTTGCGCGAGCATCACATTGTATAATAATAATAATAATAATAATAATAATAATAATAATAATAATAATAATAATATAATATCTTTTCTTTAATTAAGCGCCTGACAAACGCATGCGCTGTACATTTACATGTTATGCAATTGAAACAATCTTAACTAGTTAACTACTAACAGAACAGACAGCCTGCAATACACGGCGCTAATAGCAGCCTACAAAGCATATCCGCCCTAACGGGGCTCGAACTCGGTACCTCTCGCTCTCTACGCCAGATGTTATCCAAAGCGCTACCGGACCCCATGTATACGTGTATTCGTTGTTTCTAACAAAATTTCTTTTAATCGACGTCAACAGCCTTCGATAGGAAGATGTTTAGCTGCTGGATTCAATTTTATTGGTCAGACCGCTCTCTTAAGACACCTTTATAGTTTATCAAATGCGTTCAACTGTTGATACATATAACATTATATTGCATTATGCCACAAAAACGGTAAGGGCGACGCTAATGATCTCTGTTATCACGCAGTGTCGTTATTACTCGTTAAACTGAAACTACTACTGCTAACTGCTTTGCGAGTGCCTTCAATTACAAAGATTCAGCCCACCATCCGTCGTCGGCATTGTGAACAAATTTAATTGTGTTGTAATTATTAATTTCTGAAGTGCCTGTGTTTAATGCACGAGGCATCAACCGATGGCACACCAAAACCAAGTCGTAATCAGGTCAATATCACCAAGAAGATCAGTCCATATTAAGACTGTAAGACTTCTGTTTCTCTAATTGTAACCGCATTACAAATGTCTCTGAATGTCTAAAACACCCAACCATCGACAGCTAAAGTTTCCATTGTCTAACGACATCTTGTGTCTGTCAAAGTAGTTGACGACGACCTTTAATAATAATAATCTTTTCTTTATTGAAGCGCCTGACAAACGCACTGCGCTGTACATTTACATGTTATGCAATTTAAATCTTAACTACTAATTAACAGACAGCCTGCAATACGGCGCTAATAGCAGCCTACATAGCATATCCGCCCAAATGGGGCTCGAACTCATTACCTCTCCTCTTTGTGCCAGATGTTATCAATGCGCTATCGGACCCCATATTAATTCTCGGATATGGGAAACATACTAGGAGAGTGTGTGAACGAAAATGTCAATAATATATCGTCGGTTGAGAGCTATGTAAAGGTGTCTAAGCAGATCGTGACATTATTAGAAGTTTCCAATGTTTAACGACATCTTGTGTCTGTCAAAGTAGTTGACGACGACCTTTAATTACATATTGATTCTTGGATATGGCGGAGGATCTTAGACTAGCGTTTGAACGAAAATGTCAGTAATATATCGTTGGTTGATAGCTATAAAGGTGTCTAAGCAGATCGTGGCGTCAAATGCAATGGGACTGGCACCACCCTGAAACGGCAGGATATAAAGTGGCCAGATACAGGAACTTCTAAAAATCACAAAATGTACATTGATTTTTTTAGAACAACATTAACAACAGCTTGTGGTTGCAACGGGGCGACATCAACAACGCTGGACATCAAGAAAGACAAGGTTGAGAATCCTTGTCTTTGTTGATGAAAATAGTCGACGAACAGCGAGAGAAACTCATCGAAAGACAAAGAGAAAATGACAAATACGCCTAAAAACTACAAAGAAACTAAAAATAAATTATGGAATTGCCACCAGGCTTTCATTTTAAATGCATGGTACTTGTCGGTTAATTCACCCCATTTCATTTTCTCGTCTACCTTGTCGGTTAATTCACCCCATTTCATTCTTGCGTCTACCTTGCCTGTTCATGCACTCGAATAAAGTTTTACGAGTTTCTTTCCTTTTAATTCTAATTTTTGCCGCCTTCCGTGACCTCTCAATTCTTTGTGTATTGGCTCCTGTCTTCGGGTCAACGAAGTTTAGGGAGTGATTAACCTTTTCATGTGTCAACTGTCAAGTATTCCTTACGAAGGGATACGGGAAAATATGTCATATGAAACACTTCCAGTGTATATATATCCCGTGTATATTGCAGGTCAACCAGTGACAGTTTCGTCATTAGAAAACATGGACGATACTAACCCTAACCCTGACCCTAACCGACCCTCACGGCGCGTAACAACGACGCGTAACCTCAACGTAACTGACATGGACTATACAACTTTCAGCCGTGAGGTCGGTTAGGGTCAGGGTTAGGGTTAGTGTCGTCATTAGAAGACAGATAAAAACAGTCCCACGCTACACCCATCTTCATGGTAGAAATGTTTCTGAACTTCGCTTTAATCAGAATAGTTATAATTAAAAGATCGCTTTCTATACCATCGTGCTGTGTTTTCGACACCGGTTTGATGGGGTGAATTAATTTTACGTGGGCAACACATTACCATTGGAAAAACCAAATGGGGTGAATTAACCGACAAGTACCAAATGCATTATTGCGCTGTCAGGAAAAGAAACGAAAAATATACGTAAGATGCTGTGAAAGATTCGAAAGTACAGCTCCTTACCTAAAGCGTCGACACCTTTAAATTGGATATTACCTCGGTAATATATTCAAAATGTTCACTTTCATTGGCATTAATTTACCATCAGTAATTTACAATAATTACCTCGGTCTCCAGGATATTTTCTGGTGTTACGTTGTTGAGCACTTTCTTTGTGACTCTGAACTCATCGGGATCTCGAACGGTAAATTTAGCTGCATAAAATTAATGATCTTTACGAACATTTTCGCAGTCTGTGCGTTTGATTTTATGTTTGTTCAGATTTGTGCATGTATGTTTTGTTTCTGCCTTCGGGCGTAATAAAGTACTGATTAATTTACCATAATTAAAGACTGATTCCGTGTCTAATAGGTTGTTGAGGCGGCGATATTAAAAAATGAATTGTATTAAGGCAAAATAATTTCTCCCGCGTAAAGGTCTATGTTGCCACAAGATGTCGTTAAACTCTGGATCCTCCTCCTCAATTTGGCACTATTTTTAAAATCTTTAGTGTTGTCTTTTACCGTTCAATCAAGTTGTGTATTTAACAATATGGACGTCCTCTCCGCTCTTTAGACCTTCTAGTTCCTCGGTCTCGGACTGCCACAGCTCAGCATCGTGCCTATGCCTCTGTTGGCCCTTTGCTGTGGAATGATCTTCCTTCTATAACCCGATCTGTTACGTTATCTGGGGGCACTACTGTTTCTGCTCGTTCTCTTAAGACTTTTCGTTTCGAGGGCCCTTCGCACTGGAAACGCCTCTGATTAGGCTGTACTGTGGGAGGCGCTTTATAAATCCGTAAATAGAATAAAATAGAATAGAATATTATAGTTCAATTAGTCATAAGTATATAGTCCTGAATAATAATAATTAATCGGTGAGAATTTTACTAAACGGCTTCGTGCCTACGGCAACGAGTCATTTTACACAAAATGAATATATTACTACGACACAAAAATATTCTAAGGCTGTTTAAATCGCTCTTCTGCCGCTAGATGTCTGTATATATTTTGTTATCATTCTCACACTCCGATATATCGTTATAAGTACTCTTAGGTCGACGACAAAGACCTTGGCAGCCGCCATGTGTCCTTACCATTTACTTCAACGAATTATATAAAGCACAGTTTAGACACCTTGAAATCGGTTACTTCTGACTCAATATATAACACATTTTTCGTTCAATCGCAAGATCGTTCTATCGCCTTTATAAATTATCATTTCTGTAGTGTATGAGTTTGATGTGGGATTTCCGCCTATGATAGAATGGGGCGTGGTGTATCCAGCATACACAGAGTGTTAGCCCAGTTAGCTATATTGGTTTGAGCGTGCGTTCCATGCCCTTCTGTTCATACGGTTAATTTAATTCATTCATTCATTCATCCAGTCAATCCTATATTCAGAGGATTTCAGATTGGGGCAGCAGATCTCACTTAATTCGTCAGAGACATTTTCCAACTGGCACTATTAGCTTAAGAAATTATAAATTAAATACACTGATAAATAGGCAGCCAACGAATTCCGCTAGGGTATACGTGTTAAGGGACACAGTGGCCGATTGGTTACCGCCCTGTATTTAGACACCTTTAATACAGTAATAAATGGTGCTATATATTTATTTGACACGGTCGAAGATTGGTCGTAGTCAAGATCAGTTTATCTAAAAACTGTGAGAAATAATATTCAGAAAAATGTTCTTATCGGCGCAACGGTCTTTGTTGCCTTCAGATGTCCATCCATCCGATTGGTTAGAACGCTTGCCTTGTAGCAGGCAGATTACGGGTTCGATCCTCCTCCCACGAAACAGTTACTGTGTAGGGACCGTGGGCAAGTCCTTCAGTCACCATTGCTGAAAGCCATCGATTGATAATTTATTATGCAAAATAGCGCTTAGTAAATGCGTAAAAAATCTTAAAAAGAATTATAATACAAATTTTGATAATAACAGTAATAAAAACGGCGGTCATGATATTAACAATAATAATAACAAAATTGATAATTATTGTTCACGCCTTCGTTACTGGTCGTTATTGATTATTGTTGCCCCTTACTTGCTGGCCTTCCCGTTGGCATATTTCCAAAGTGTACATGGCAGCTGCAACCGCAGGTCTTTCAGCCAATCACAAGTCAGTATACATATTTCACGGCCACGCCCACACAACCAATGAGAATTCTCGTTACTTATCGTAAATAAAGGGTCGCTTTCAAACAGTTGTCACTGTTTTATTATGGATATTTGACACGTTGTAATTCGTGCTTAAATAGAAGCTGGATTGATAGAAATAATAATTGGTTAAATAGAAGTTGGATTGATGACAGTTAGGCCTAAGAGGGTGGGTAACTGGGTGGTATTAATTCCCATGTGTTAACCGTAGCTTACGTTAGCAAAGCCAAAACGTTATTCAAATGTCGTCAATGCGGTACTTTATTTTGGTAAGTAGGCTACTCAGTCTTCCAATGTCCATGATAAGTGATACCTGTCATCAATCCAGCTTCCATTTCAGCAAAAATTAGTTTAATCAATCCAACTTCTATTGAAGGAAAAAATTATTCTCATCAATCCAACTTCTATTTACGGAGACGATTATTTTCATCAATCCAGCTTCATTCAAGCAAAGACTTGGTTTCATCAATCCAGCTTCCATTTAGGCAGGCAATTGTTTTCATCAATCCAGCTTCCATTTTAACCCTTCGTCGGGCGGAAAAAAAACTATACAACTAAGGGCGTGGGGTCAATTTTGACCCCATAGCAATAATTATGTAATTTGAATAAAACAAGCACATAAATTGCATAAGAATGTCATTATTATTACTAATATTCACTGAAATGTCAATAGTTGTTTTACTTCCTCATGACATGACGTCATAACGTGACGTCATGGAACGACGTCACTTCATAATGTCATGATGCCACATGCAAACATATGCTTGTAATAGTGTTTGTACACTAATGATTGCATGAGAAGGTCATTTGTGTAATTAATATTCACTGAAATGTCATTATTTGTTGTACTTCTTCATGACATGACGTCTTAATGTGATGTCATGCAATGACGTCACTTCATGATGTTATGTTGCCACATACAAACATAGGCTTGTAATGGTGTTTGTACACTACTGATTGCATGAGAAGGTCATTAGTATTATTAATATTCACTGAAATCTCATTATTTGTTGTTTATGACATCATGACATTACGTCATAACGTGACGTCATGTAATGACGTCACTTCATGATGTCATGATGCCACATACAAACAATTGCTTGTAATACTGGTCGTACACTACTGATTGCACGAGAAGGTCATTAGTAATATTATTATTCACTGAAATGTCATTATTTGTTGTTTATGACATCATGACATGACGTCATAACGTGACGTCATGTAATGACGTCACTTCATGATGTCATGATGCCACATACAAACAATTGCTTGTAATACTGGTCGTACACTACTGATTGCACGAGAAGGTCATTAGTAATATTATTATTCACTGAAATGTCATTATGTGTTGTTCTTCCTCATGACATGACGTCATAACGTGACTCACTTCATGATGTCATGATAACACGTACAAACATAGGCTTGTAATGCTGTTCTTATTCTAATGTATCCCTCATGAAATGACGCTAGAATGAACATGGGAGACTATTAGGAGTCTAGGAAAGTATTCCATCAATCAGCAGAGACATGACTTGTCTGAAAAAAGATCTGACAGTGGACAGGCACACATTCTTATGGCATGCCTTGCATACAGCCTTTGCTTTTGTATCTGTCTGTTAGGGACACTTGGCAGCAACCTCGTTTGTTGGAGGTTCCTGAATGTCGTATACATACATGTTTCACAGGTGCTCTAATCAGCCCAAGATGAGATGCATAAGGTCGTCGCTGTTCCTTTAGCTCTTGGCAAAGATCTTTCCCCAGTTTCTTGATGAACAGCCGACGCTTTCCCACTGGAGCCTTGTCCAACTTCAATTTCTCATGGAGGACGTTAGCGAAAGCGTCGCAATATCCAGTTGGTTGCAGAACAGCACTAACGGCCAACGTCTGGTTGAGAACTTCGTGCTGAATGTTTTTGATCATCTGGTCAGCACAATTGACTCCTACTTTTGTCCAGTTGTAGAAGTTTATAACCTCCGGAAGTTTCCCAAACCAAAAATCCCACTGGAGGTGTGCATAGTCGACAAGACGACGACCACTTTGTCTTTCTTACACTTGTCGCCGGTCTCATTGAACCCGATAAGGGATGATTACAAATCGCATCCTCTGGGAGTCACAAATTCTTCGGGCAACTCAACTAGAATAGTACGAATATTAACAACCAAAGTCGCTTTCTTTGACTACAGAACATCTCAAGCCAGGAACAACAAGGTTAAAAAATTATAACTGGTCATTTTGCGACCTTCACATTCAAGAGTTTGTATGAGTTGGCGGACAACGTTTCCTCCCAGATCTTTGGTTGGAGCTGCATCGGCGCTCTCTTTGCCGCAATATATGCTGGTATTGTACTTGACTTCAGCATCGCAACACATCCCTAACTTGATGCCGTGTTTTGACGGCTTGTATTGTACAAATCTGCACCGACCTCGATATGGAGCGAGTCTGTCGTCAATTGTGAGAAATGGTCCTGGAATCATTGCAAAAGCGGGAGGGCAGCACTGATAAGTAAATATAACACGAAATATAGAAGTAATATTGCGGGTTTTTGTGTAACGTTAGACTGTTTAATGAGAAAGTAACATCAATTACTGTCCTGGGGTCAAAAATGACCCCATGACCTTATGTGTATAAATGTCCTGTAATTTTTTCCCATCTAAAATTCGTATGCAAACTCAACTGGAATACGTAGTGACAACCTGTACAGTAATTCTCGTGAAAAATCAGACCAGCCATTTCACTTTTTAATATCGAACCATGACTTGAAAATGCACTTTGGGGTCATTTTTGACCCCACGCCCGACGGATTTTAAGCAAACAATTATTTTCATAATTCCAGCTTCCACTTTAAACTGACCATAATTATACCAATGCAAAAATAAAGCACCAAAATGGAGGACTTCCATAATGCGTGCATAATAAAGAAAGCTAAAGCCATAAATCGCCCTTTTTCTTACCGCATGCCGTACCTAGTTGAGGCGGCGGATTGTTGCATGGAAGCGATTGAGATTGTTTATACTGGCATGAAACTCGACTTGGAAGTCATTTGCTGACTTATGAATTTATAATCTAGTTTCATATGCTATAGGTATAATTTTGAGGGAAGAATTGTTGCTAAAAGTGGCAAATATTCATCATAAAACAATGAAGATTGTTTGAAAAGCGACCCTTTATTTACGATTAGTAACGAGAATTCTCATTGGTTGTGTGGGCGTGGCCGTGAAATATGTATACTGACTTGTGATTGGCTGAAAGACCTGCGGTTGCAGCTGCCATGTACACTTTGGAAATATGCTTCCCGTTGGGGTCCTGAGACGGATAGATCGAGTTATGCGCTCGGCTGCTCTGCCTATGGGTGGCTTCCTAAATTCGCCTCTGTCTCTGCATACAGTCATGCGTAGCCTAATGTTTTGCATTGGCTGCCTGTGTCTCAGCGGATTTCATACACATTGTTGTTCTGGTTTCTCGTTGCGTTCTTGGCTGTGCTTACTTGCGCGAACGTTCCCGTTCGACGAGGGGTGAGATTCTAGTTCCACGCGCTCGCTTGGCTATTAAGCAATACCGTGCTTTTTTTGGCTGTTGGACCTTCCATCTGGAATGATCTCCCGCTTAATCTCTGTTCTTTACTTGTGAGCCATCCGACCGGGTTCTACAAGTCCCTCGAGTCTTTTTTATTTAGGCCGGGAGCGCTCCAGAGCAGGTTCTTGAAGGGCGCTATATAAATGCCAGTAATGAATGAAAGAATAAATGGATAGAAAGACAGACAGAAAAACACATAGACAAACAGACACATAGACAGTCAAACAGGCAGAAACACACAAACACAAAGATACAGAAGGATAAACAGACACAGAGTGAAATTGGCGTTATCAAGGTATTCTTCCCGTCTTATTTCCTTACACCTATTTAGCTGTATCATCCCATATGAACATTAAGAACTGTTCAGAATAATTAAACACGTCTTGTAAGCAGCGTACTCGCCCAATGAGTAGGCTACAAGCAGAAGAGCGCCACTGATCGTACTCTGTCAGTCTGTCAGTGCCAGTCCCAAGCCTGGATGAAGGAGGAGGGCGACGCTAATGATCTTTGTTATCACACAGTGTCGTTAAACTGAAACTACTACGGTACTACATTTACCTCGAATATCAGAATCAAAAATAAGTTCTGCCATAAGACAGTCTCAATCCATATTCGCCCTGAAATATTATATATGATCAAAAGACCGGTCCTCTATTTGTCGTAGGCCCTACTGTGTTGTGCTCATAAGATATCGTTGCATTATTGTAACAAATGTCTCATTGTGCGTATTATTATTACACAAACTGACTCTACTAACTGGATTATTTCTTGATTATCTACTTGACGACAGTTTCAGAGCCTCTACTAGAGACTTTGAAGTTGAGAACGCTCTATTGTTCACTCGATGGCGATGTCCTTATGTCACCGTCGAGTTTTCCTCTTATTACGATTTATTTTGATGATGATACAAATCTGATAATTCTTCAGTTTAGGTTTCGTCACTTATGACTAAAGTTCGATCAAATCTAATAAAACTTAAACAAAATTATCAATTTATAATTTCGGTTACAAACGTTTCAAAGGTGTCTAAGAAGAGTTTAATAATTTTACAGTAATTGCGTTTAGCATTGCGTTAAAACATTGGCGTAACGAAGGGGAGCACAGCACAAAGGGGAAAAATTAGTTGTCGCTGGTAAGTATTACGCGACATAAACTGTATTATTAAACTCAATAATTCAATTTAATAAATTTTAAACATAAGCACATTTTGGTTTTAAATTTAAAATGCGGTAAGAATACTGACTACCAAGAATCCGCTCTATTGACGTGTCGTTTCAGAAAAAAAAGAAAATATTCTCACACGTTTTGTCAATGAGTTACTTGTTTGATGGCGTCACTGGCGTATTCTCAAAAGCATTTTCTTCTCTGTGTAAAGCACAAGTAATTATAATTTCATCGCTGGAAATACATGCCACGTTTCTAGTAAAATCAACTTTCAGTAAGTTGAAGTTGATTCTGACGTATTCACGAAGCACAGTGAGCCTAAACCGATTGAGTAGCCTAGGCCTAATTTGGTGATTCTGATCATTGTTAAAGAGGTTTTAGATTAAATAGATTTTGTCAAAATAATAGATGCGTTTGCATCTGCAGAAGTTAGAAAATTAGCTTACAGCCGGTGGCTTTAAGCCTTTGAAGTTTCCTAGCCTTCTTAATCTTAGGGCAGTTAATAGAAAAATTAAATAGAAACCTTCTATACGATGTCGCTAGAGCCTATAGAAACTTATACCAACGTTAGACTCCGTCTAGACACCTTAGATAGTTTGTTTTCGACGCTATAAATAGTCCACATTTTAACCCGTTTGGTTTCTGTCCTATGCTGGTAGTGTCAGTCCGAAGCTGGTGTAAATGAGAAGCGATGCAATCATCTGTTTTGACACTGCGTCGTTAATTATAAACCACTATGGCAGATCACAGATGATCAAGAATGTACGGTATTGTTCGGAAGAGTGCAAAATCAATAGTATAGAAGAGCTGACCGTTTGTCAAAAACTGCACACAAAAGAGGCGCGAAATTTACACTGTGTCCACGATAAAGTAGAACACTAGACTTTGTGAAATATCTAGGTCAATTGTAGTATTATAGGTACTAAATTTGGTGCACATGAACTTCATTCTATTCTATCTATACTCTGCAAATTGTATTACAATTGATGCAACGGTTACGAGGATATACCCTTATGAAATTGGGTGGTTCAGGAACCAAGTTACCAAACAGTAAAACGCATAGAATGACGTTATTTTTCTGGCTACCGCAGAGGATACATAGGCTGTTGTTTATAAGCGTCATTTTCGGAAACAGTTACACTTGAGACCTGTTTTACGTAACAGTAGTTGGTTGTAAAGAAATGGTTTTCAGCGCAGATGACAAGATTTTAATCAAGGAGTTGAGAGAGACGAAGAGGTGTGGCGCAAGGAGACTCATTACAGAATTTCCAATGAAAATTTGGTCCCTATAGCTGGTGTCAGCAAGCTGTTAAAAAAGATTGCCACAACCGGATCAGTTGCAAGGAAACCACGAGATCGGGCGTTACGAACGCAAACAAATATCAATGCTGTCGAAGAACTGGTGCTGAGTCAGGATGATCAGCCGCGCACGCATCTGTCGATGCGTTTTACTGTTCGGTAACTTGGTTCCTGAACCACCCAATTTCATAACGCACAGCAGACATCGGAAGCGGCCTCTGCCGTGGAAGAAGTCGATCGCTTGACAGAAGATAACGAAAAGAAGCGAAATATAAAGTAAGTAAATACGGAGCCTTTATTTGCATCTGAAAAGCGCACATGCATAAGAACTAGGAAACGAACAAAAGAACTAAAAACGTTCAAACTACCAAATAGGCAGCCATCTGTACGTCGGCGCCAGAACATGGGTCCCTATACCTAAAACGGAGAAGAAGGTGCGAAGATTGTATTCTCCAGAGCTCTACTGTATGAAAAGTACATCAATGTATGCATTAATTTTCAACAAACAGCAAGGACATCTCATAGCATAACATAAGTAACATAATCGAAACCTAGTAAAGCGCAACTTCAGGGAAAGACTCATCAGTAGCTCTCCGACTCAACAAGAACAACCCTCGTTCAAATAAAACAGACTTTAACCCTTTAACGCCGAGCTGCTTATGGTTTCCCATACATTTTAGTACACGCTCGGCGTTAAAGGGTTAACTGCGCGGAACAGAGAGGGGAGATAGGCGGAGTAGCCCAGCTCTACCTTTATGATGAAGGTTGTTACCAGCATTATCGTTACGTCTCTTCATCATGTTATCACCGTTATCATCATTGTATTTCATCATCATTTCATCACCTCCATTTCTAGGAAATCTTGTGAACTCATTACCTTCGACACTAGCTTTTTCCTTGGATTTTGGTTGACTCGTTTCTTCCTAACAGGTATTCAGCAGACTTAGTTAAATGTCTTCCTCCAGCCCATCTAGATAATATTTCAATAACGATCAATATATTATTATATGTTGGACTGGAAATTCCGTAGTTAACGTCCATAGTAGATTATACTTTTATAGCCGAAGCAATCGATCTACTATTATGCGAACAATGACTCGTCCTCTTATATGCTGAATACCAACGTTAAAGAGGTTTGTAATTATTGCACGCCATGATAAGTGATTATCTTACAAGAATCTAAAAAACCATAAAATTCGAGAAACATCTAGAAAAACGATATTTCTATAATTCCTGATACCATTTTTTAAAGACTTCAGTAATAACCGAAAATACTGCTGATGATTATATAGAGTCAGTGGGATGCTAGTGAACGAAATATAAATAGAAGTGTATAGTGTCTGAAAGAAGCTATTTATAAATGTGAGTGTTTTTGACACTGCGATTTTTTATTGTTCAAAAATCGCACGTGGCGGTATTTGCAGTGGCCATTGTCTTACGAACCTCATGGCTCCCAGGGGTGTTGACGTTATCCTCATCCTTTACCTTAGGTACAAACTGTTTATTCCACACGAATGGTGTGAACTGTTAGAAATAATTGCTACCGACCACTTTTGTTACCAAAACTTGTAGTTAAACTGTAGAATTAATCCAATCCTCGAACTTCTAAATGTATTTCAGGGCTGCACTATGCCATAAGAAAACCCGTGAGAACTGTTAAAAGTTTTTCGTTCCATCGACGTCAATAGTAGCCCTTGATGCCAATAGATGCCGCTACGCTGTTTGATCCCATCTCCAACACTGCCACTGGTCATACTTTTGTAGTGCCAAACCCAATAGAAGATAAAGGAGGAGGGGGTCTTTAATTTGTTTGCTATGACACACCGTTGCTAAGCAGTAATGGGATAATCCTAACCAGCCAAAATCATTAACCTGCGTAAGATATCGCAAACAACTCAAACACACGGCTGTATTTAAACACCTTTAAATCGCGCATTTCAAAGGCCTTATTAAGGTAATTTTCGTTTTCCACCATTGGTTAAGTACGGTTGACGTAAACGGTCCTTGGTTGCCACAAGACACTGTTACAAATAGGACAACACTTATTGTGTTAATGGTAAAAATGAAGTAGAAACCATTAGGCCACTATACCATGTCGCTAGAGCCTAGATACTAATAACAACTACTAGCGTTAGACTCTGTCTAGACACCTTAGATTGTTTGTTTCCAGGCTGTTGTTCAGTAACTTTCTGCCCTTACTCTAATAGTGCTAGTCCAAAGCTTGGATAAAGGAGGGGCGATGCCAATCATCTCCTTCATGACACTGCGTCGTTAATTAGAAACTACTATGGCACGCAACAGTATGTAAGTAAGTATGTTCTTTAATAAGAAGCACCAGCAAACGTACAGCACTGTACAAGGCAAGCTCAATACATTCAAACAAACAAAACATTTATAATATTAAATACAGACCAAGACTTGAATGAGAGAAGTTATTGCATATCAAGGAGAACATAATAGAGGAGGTAGAGTTAGGGTTAGTCATAAGGTAAAATCAAGATATTACATAGCCAGATCTATAGGTAAACCTTGTCTAGTTTCCTGCCAATGAATCATTTCTGAATCAGGTTGTCAAAGCTGAGGAGCTCAAGGTTATGCGACCAAGGCCGCAGGGATTAACGAGTTTGCTTGATCGCAAGGTAAAATGCTAATATAAAGACAAGTCAAGGGCTGGATCAAAGGTCCACAGGGGCGACTGTTGGGCGGTCGTAAGACACATTAAGAAAGTCGCACTCAGAAGCGTCCTCTACCTTTAAAGAGTCGATCGTTTGATAACAACAGAAGACTATGTGCATACGACCAAAATACATAACTACAGTTCCTGTAGAGAAGACGGCGACAAGATTGCATTCGACAGCGTTTTCCAACGTCAAACAGTTAAACGTTGCGCAAAAAATTACAACAAACAGCGCAAAGATAGAGATTACGGCAATTACTATCTGCAGTATCAAGAAACAAAGAGATTCTAGTTGAAACTGAAGAAACGATGGCTATTGTTCATCTGTTGAAAGGCTAATAATGTCCGGAGAGAATAGATCGTCGGTAAATAAAGTTGCAAGAGCCGTTGACATCGACCGTTATTTTGTACTGAAATAATTCTAATCGAGAAAATAAGTAACTGAACGAAGTTAAAATTGAAATATATAGCGTGTGTGTGTGTTTCCTTTTTAACGACTAGCTGTGTGGTAACAGAGACCATTAGCGTCGCCCTCCTCCTTTATCTAGTCTTGGGACTGGCACTGTCAGAAAGCGAACAGTGGCGGAGTTAAAATATAAATATATAGCGTCTGATAGAACCGATTAAAAGGTGCTTAAGTGCTTGCGACATTTTGCATGGATTTTCTTTAACCGGTATTTCAGTTTATCCCATGTGGCAGTACTTGCAGTTTCCAATGTTTGATGACATTTAATGACTGCTGTGGTTGACGTCGCCCTTCCATTATTTAGGCTTGGGACTGGCACCACCCTGAAACGGCAGGGTATAAAGTGGCCAGATACAGGAACTTCTGAAAATCACAAAATATAATATTGTGATATATTGAGAACAACATTAACAACAGCTTGTGGTTGCAACGGGGCGACATCAACAACGCTGGACATCAAGAAAGACAATGTTGAGAACCCTTGTCTTTGTTGATGAAAATAGTCAACGAACAGCAAGAGAAACGCATCGAAAGACAAAAAGAAAATGACAAAGACGCCTGAAAACTACAAAGAAACTAAAAATAAATTATGGAATTGTCACCAGGCTTTCATTTTAAATGCATTATGTCGCTGTCAGAAAAGAAACGAAAAATATACGTAAGATGCCGCGAAAGATTCGAAACTACATCTCCTTTCCTACAGCGTCGACACCTTTAAATTGGATATTTACGGCGTAATATAAACAAAATGTTCACTTCAATTGGCATTTTAACTCCGCCACTGTTTGCTTTCTGACAGTGCCAGTCCCAAGCCTGGATAAAGGAGGAGGGCGACGCTAATGGTCTTTGTTACCACACAGCTAGTCGTTAAAAAGGAAACACACACTCAATTGGCATTACTTAGCCACCATTAAAGACTGATTCCGTGTCTAATAGGTTGTTGAGACGGCGATGTTACAAAATGAATTGTATTAAGGCAAAATAATTTATCCCGACGTAAAGGTCTAATGTTGCCACAAGATGTCGTTAAACTCGGGATCCTCCTCCTCAATTTGGCATTGTGTTTTAAACCTTTAGTGTTGTCTTTTGGCGTTCAATCAAGTTGTGTACAGAACAATATTATAGTTCCATTAGTCATAAGTATATAGTCCTGAATAATTAATTGGTGAGAATTTTACTAAACGGCTTCAGGACTACGGCAACGAGTCATTTTACACGCAATGAATATATAACTACGACAAAAAAATATTCTAAGGCTGTTTAAATCTCTTTTCTGCCGCTAGATGTCTGTATAGTTTTTAAAATCTTTTTTCACATTCCGATGTCGTTATAAGTAATCTTAGGTTGACGTCAAAGACCTTGACAGCCACCAGGTGTCGTTATCTTTCAGTGTCACGAATTATACCGTTTAGACACCTTTAAATTGGTTACTTCAGAGAGAATATAAGAAGCATTTCTCGTTTAATCCCAAGTCATCCAATATTGATATTCTTGATATCACTTCTGTAGTATAATGAGTTGGGTGTGGGATTTCCGCCTATGACATTGCATGGGGCGTGGTGTATCCAGGGTATACGAAGTGTTAGCCCAGTTAGCTACATTGGTGGGAGCGTACGTCCCATGCGCCTCTGCTCATAAGGTTTAATTTTATTAATTTATTTATTACCCCAGTCATTCCTATATTCAGAGCATTTCAGATGAGGCAGCAGAGCTCACTCAATTCGCCAGAGATATTTTCCAACTGGCACCATTAGGTTAAGAAATTATAAATTCAATACACTGATAAATAGGCAGCCAATGATTTCCGTTAGGGTAGGTGTTTAGGAAACTTTAGGGACACAGAGGCCTATTGGTTAGCGCCCCGTCTTTGGACACCTTTAATACAGAACCAACCGGAGCTATATATTTATTGGACATAGTTGCCGATTGGTCATGTTCGGCTTAAGTTTATCTAAGAACTGTGAGAAATAATAATTATTCAGAAAAATTTCTTATTGGCGCAACGGTCTTTCTTGCCTTAAGATGTCCATCCATCCCATTGGTTAGAGCGCTTGCCTTGTCGCATGGAGACGCTGAGAAATTTACTAAACAGCTTCAGGACTACGGCAACGAGTCATTTTACACCAAATCAATATATGTAACTACGACACAATGATGGGTTCCAGCCTCCTCTACTGAAACAGTTACTGTGTAGGGACCGTGAGCAGGTCCTTCATTACTATTGCTGAACGCCATCAATTGATGATTTGTTATGCAAAATATCGCTTAGTAAATGCATAAGACTTAATAATTAAGAAAAAACAATTATGATACTAATATTGCTAATAACAGTAATAACAACGTAAATCATGATATTTACAATAATAACAACAACATTTATAATAATTGTTCACGCCTTCGTTACTGGTCGTTATTGACCACTGTTGCTCCTTACTTGCTGGCCCTCCCCTTGGGGTCCTGAGACGGATAGATCGAGTTATGCGCTCGGCTGCTCGGCCTATGGGTGGCTTCCTAAATTCGCCTCTTTCTCTGCATACAGTCATGCGTAGCCTATTGTTTTGCATTGGCTGCCTGTGTCGCAACGGATTTCATACACATTGTTGTTCTGGTTTCTCGTTGCGTTCTTGGCTGTGCTTACTTGGGTGATCGTTGCCGCCCAGTGTCCGACGTTGCAGCGCGTCGGGCGCTTTGCTCTTCGACGAGGGGTGAGATTCTAGTTCCACGGGATCGCTTGACTATTAGGCAGCGCCGTGCTTTATTGGTTGTGGGACCTTCCATCTGGAATGACCTCCCGCTTAAGCTCCGCTCTTTACTTGTGAACCATCCGGCAGGGTTCTACAAGTCCCTCAAGTCTTATATCTTTAGCCGTGGCTAGGCCGGAAGCACTCCTGAGTAGCCTCTTGAAGGGGCGCTATATAAATGCTATGAATGAATCAATGAATGAATGAATGAATAGAAAGACAGACAAATAGACAGATAGATACAAAAGCATACAGACACATAGACAGACAAACAGACACATAGACAGACAGACAAAGCTACTCTTATTTCCGTACATGTTTTTAGCTGTATTATCCAACAGAAACAGCGAGATCTGTTCAGAATAATTAAACACCTCTTGTAAGCGGTGTATTAGCCCTATAAGTAATCGCTGAAGAGCGCTACGGTATTGCATTCACCTAAACCGATATAATTAATCAAAAATATGTTCTGCTATAAGAAAGTCTCAATCCATAACACTCGCCCTATAATATTGTGTAAAAGCAAAAGAACGGTCCTTTATTTGTGTTGTGTCCATAAGATTGCATTATGTCGACAAATGTCTCTGATTGGTGTGCACTGCCAGAGGCGCTTTATACATTTTTAGATACAATACAATACAATTTTTCGTATTATTATTACATAAACTGACTCTGTTAGTAAATGTATTGTTGCTTGATTATCTATCTGACAATTTGAGAGCATAAACTACAGATTTTGAAGTTCTCCTTTTCTTGGAGTCTGTTCCATCGTTCGCCAGATGGCGATGACATCATATGACACCATATGTGACACCATATGTCACCGTCGAGTTTTACACTTATAACAATTAACTTAATTCAGATGTTGCTACAAATGTGATAATTGTGTCTGTTTACTTTTGGTCATCTAATCAGTCAATTAAAATTTAATCTAAAAAAGATTAAACAAAATGAGGAATGTATAGTTTCCGGAACAAACGATTCAAAGGTGTCTAAGCAAAGTTCAATAACTTTACAATAATTGCGTTTAGAACCGTGTTGAAGCAGTAAGCAGAGAAGACGTATAATTATAGGCCTACTAATAGTGTTTGAGACTTCAGTTAAGAGGCGTCTACAGATATTCCGTTGGTTTCTGCTTTACCACGTTTGGCAAACGATATTCTTTGCAAATAGTTCCATAAATCTACTAAAGCGTTTTCTTATCAACGACTGATTTTCCCACTAGAGGACGCTATCGGATTAAAATCGATCGTGACATTTTATACAACGTTCTCTTGCGAATTAATCGTCTGTTCCATTAAAAAATCCAGAATAAGAGACCGTGCTTCATCTACCATATTTAGCCTAAGCAAAAAATTACCTGGATATTTAAATTTAAATATGGTGACATTCAATAATATAAATAACGGCGGCCATTTTGTCTTGACCTCAAGGCAGGGTTAAATATCCATTTTTCATAGGTTTTTTCTTTTCTATTTTATTATTTATTAATCAAAGGTTTAACGTCGCCTTATGACATCAAAGGCCGTTGACGACAATTCACAATGTATACCATACAATGAAAACGAGAAATTTAACGTCCAAACAACACCATTTAAAGGTGTCAAAATAAATCCTTACAATGTCACAAAATTCAATGTTAAACGACATAAAGTAATGCATCGGTTAGGCCTACTTTCCGTGATACACACACTGTAATTAAATGATTCGATACAAATTTAATTATAATAATATCATGACGTTAGATTCTTATTCTACTTGTACTCTTTTAAGTGATTATTTATTAATTTTCAGTTTAACGTCATCTTGTGACAACATTCACTATTTACCATTATACTTTTTTTAATACAAATTTGATAAAAACAGTACAAACACTAAATGATATAGGTTTTCTTTTCTAAGTAGTTCAATATATCTAATTAACAAAACGTTTTCGATCAGAAAGGTGTCCATTTGTTGCATCCTTTGTTCTTGGCGCTATTCACTCTAAAATAAACACCGGACCGAACGACTTTGCTGAGTTACTGCGCAACAGATTAAGGTGATAGGTATTAGGTAACGCCCTCCATAGCATCATCATATATTCGTTTAATGTGTTAACAACAGACATAACGCTGTAGGTGTACAACAACAAAATACATCTAGATATTATAGTATGAATTAATAATAGCTTAGTAAGAGTTCAGGAATAACATACGAGATATAAAATTTCGTGAGTCCTTGTCAGGAAGGTTAAAGTTATGTGGTCTGACCCTAAGAAAATAGGGCCTAAAATGTTGGTTAGGAAATAGGCATCTGAGTGAATGGTTCTCATTTAAGAGGACGGCCTTAAAGAGTGAAGTGTCTGCGTTATTAGCAAGAACATTTGTAGAAGGGGAATCTGACTGAACAAAACCAGAGCGTTTTAATCTGTTATTCAGACGTTCTATGCGGGATGTGTCCTTTTCGCTCGCCAGTCCCCACCAGGCGGGGGAAGCATACATTGTTCTGGCTATGATGGTGGCGCGGGTGATCAGTTGTAGAGAATCTGCAGATGCACCATGGTTTTGAGTGTTTTAAGGGCGAAGATTGAAGCAGAGCCACTTTTGACGACTTTGTTGATGTGTTCCTTGACTGAAAGTTTCTCATCGATGGTGACGCCTAGGGCTTTTATTGGGGTAGAGCGAGGAATACCGGTGATTGAGGGTTTGTTGGAGAGTGAAGATTGGTTATGCCATTTCACGGGTTTTGGAAGAGTTTATTTTTAGGTTCTTTTCCTCTGACCAGTTGTGGATATGTTGAAGTTCTGTTTCTGCGGTGTGAAGGGAGTTTGATCCGATGAAGAGGTAAGAGTCGTCAGCGTATTTGGAGAGACGATTTAGAGGATGAATGGGATGAAGGTCGGATATGACAACAATGAAACCAGTTGGGCCGAATACTGAGCCTTGGATGACACTGGCGTTGATTGAAATTACTCTGGATTTTTGACCTTTGTAGATGGTGTAATGCTTTCTTCCGTTCAGGTAGTTGACTAGCCAGTTGTAGATGCAGTCCGGAAGGGAGAGAGATGCTAGTAATTGGGTTATTGCAGAGTGACTGATAGAGTCAAAAGCTTTAGAAAAGTCCATTGATATTATTACAACATGGTCGTTGGTTTTAAGAAGGTCAGTGGTATGCTGTATGATGGAAATGATTGCAAAACATTACTAGCAAAACACCCGCAAGTATGTAGTGTCTGAAGGAAACGATTTAAAGGTGTCGGTAGTGGGCTACGCTTGACATCTTCCACTCACCACGTAAAACGACGTTATATAATAAAACTCCCCAATACCCTATACGAGTCCTAAGCTTGGAGAGAGGAAATGTGCGACGCTAATAATCTTGTTGTAACAGTGTCGTATGCAGTAACTTCTACTATTACTAAAATGGCGTATAACATTAAAGTTTATAGGTCGTCGGCACGATCCGGGGCGTCTGCAAGATGCGCTTAAAGACCGAATGCTATAATTGGCTCAGCTCTCGTAGACACCTTTAAAAACAATTTCTATTCGGGTATATATATTGTGCTTTATCTAATACGATGAATTCTTTGCGACACGACAGTGAAAGTCAACGTAAACGAACGGTTAAAAGTAATAGAAATAGCAAATGACTATAGAAACTATGATTATAATTCTTCTGATCATTATGATGTTCAAAAGAAAATAATTGCCATTATTTATAAACGTTTAAGAGGATTGTTGAGATGTGATTGGAATGTCTCCAGAGATGGTGCATTCTTCACATAGTAGCGAAGACTTTTCCACGCAGTGGGTCCAGCGATTGGGGTAGAAAACTACCCCACTTCGTCCTCCGTTTCTCGAAACGGAGCTTCGGCCTCCGAAGGTTAAATGTCTCCAGAGATGGTGCATTCTTCACAATAGTAGTGAAGACTTTCCACGCAGTGGGTCCAGCGACAGAGACGGAACAGCTACTTCAGTCACAGTTTCTCATTCTCCTACTCCTAGGCCTACTCTACACAGCGCCGTCAAACAGCAGCTGACCAATGAATCGCACCCAGGTCGAAGTCGGCTAAGCATGCGCCGACTTCTATTGGGCGGGCGGTATAGTATTCCTAAGAGTTTAACCGCAGCGTTCTCTAGCGTCAAAGAGTAAAACGTTGCGCAGAATTACAGCAAGGAACAAAATATATTAAGAAGGAAACGATGGCTATATGGTTCGGATGTTGACAGGCCAAGGATCGGAGGGAATCGAAGGCTTCAAAAGCTGGGCCTTTTTCCTTGGAACTGATGAGGGGAACTCTCATTGGACCTAGAAAATTCTCCATGGTTTCGAAAATATCAACGAGAAAACCTTCTTCAAGAAGGCAACAAGTGTAAATTTGCGAGGTCACAAAATGAACTTGTATCATGAACACGTGCGTTTGGACATTAGAAAATTCTTTTTCAGTCAAAGAATTGTGGATCGCTGGAACCGGCTACCACAAGAAATAATAACTACAACAAGCTTGACTACATTCAAACATAAACTGGACAGTTGGATGCAAAGACATGGGCGATAAAAGCTTACACAGCTTACCTAGCCCATTAACTGTAACTGTAACTGTAACTGTAACTGTAACTGATCGTCGGTTGAAATCTACATTAAATGAACAGACAAAAGATCTTCAAAGCGCTGACTAACAGTCTACATAGTAGTCAACGCATAGCCATTTAGACGAACGCCGAATGTTGGCGGGAGGCTCTGAATGCATAACAACGTGAGTTGGAGCGTACAGGGGAAGTTCGTACGTGGAGTGGTTGACCCAGTCGCCCCCAAAACTGCAGACAAATTCTAGATAAAGTGATAATAAAACTACGAATAGAGAAATCAGCAGAAATCAACAAATAGACAGATTTATGTGATATACAGAAAACCTAAGAAAGTCAAGAAATAATTTCAACAATTGAAAACAGCGTTAAAAACAACACCTCAGAGTCATACATGTTACAGAAGCGACAACAACAGATGCAACCGCGCTGTTACAGTAACAGACATAATACGTTGCCTGCCCTTTGAATACAGGCAAAGGCACGGCTTCAAGGGTCGTTAACGGCGCCCCGTTGTAATGTAATGTAATGTAATGTAATGAGACATTTATATAGCGCCACTTAAGAGTCTCACTCACTTGTCGAGATGACGTGTTTAGTAATTAATCGAGGTTAAAATCGATTTATATAGCTTCTGAGAGAAGTGATTGAAAGGTGTTTAAACGCAGCCGTAGATTTGAGTGCTTTCAACATTTTGGATGCATTTTCTTCTTTACAAAGATTTCAAAAAATTCCCACGTCACAGTACTTGCAGATTCCAGTTTTCAACGACATCTGATGTCTCCAGTGGTTGAAGTCGCCCTTCCCATTATTAAGGCTTGGGACTGGAACCACCATAAGATACCGGAAATAAAGCGGCGAGATTATAAAAAGCTTCAGAACATTCCAAAAACTATTTTGATTTATTGAGAACAACATGAGCAACAGCTCGGGATTGTAGACGAACAGCAACAACGCTGAAACTTCAGCAAAGAAAATAAATTATAGAATTTTCACCTGCATTTCTTTTATCTGTCTGGTTGCGTGGAAAGGAAGTGAAATGTACGTAAGATGCCGTGAAATATTCGAAACTGCAGCTCAGTTTCGACACCTTTAAATTGAATCTTCCGTTTCTATATATACCAAAATGTTCACGAATTTATGTTTCATTTTACATTAAAAATTTTATGTGTGCTAATTGCTGCAAAACAGTGTATAATTTTCCTGAAAGACCATCTTACAGTATATTATCTTATGCAAGTAACATTGACATTAGTATCTGAATTATAATATTATGCTGCTAAACGATGAATATTAGTGACATTGTAAAGTACTGTTTAGATGCCTTTAACTCTATCAATTTTGTTTCAACTGCATTGTACATAATTTTGAGTTGTCGTCAACGGCCTTTGATGTCATACGATTCATTCATTCATTCAGAGCATTTATATAGCGCTCCCCTTCAAGAAACTACTCAGGAGCGCTCCCAGCCCAGCTACACGACTAAAGAAAAAGACTTGAGGGACTTGTAGAACCCTGTCAGATGGCTTAAAAGTAAAAAACGGAGCTTAAGTGGTAGGTCATTCCAGATGGAAGGGCCAACAACTGAGAAAGCACGGCGCTGCCTAATAGCCAAGCGAGTCCGTGGAACAAGGAACTCACCCCTCGTCGCAGAGCGAAGCACCCGACGCGCTGGAACATCAGACACTGGGCGACAAAGATCACGCAAGTAAGATGGAGCGCAGCCAAGAACACAACGAGAAACAAGAGCAGCAATGCGATATGAGATCCCGCTGAGGAGACAGGCAGCCAATGCCCAACAATATCATGTATGCAGAGACATGCAGAGTAGCTTAGGAAGCCGTCCAATAAGCCGAGCAGCCGAGCGTAGAACTCGATCTAGTCGCCCCAAAACACCAAGGGGAAGGCCAGCAAGTAGTGATTAACTGATGACGTTAAAACCGCGGAATAAAAAAAAATTATGTTGCAGTTTGTCATAGGATCGGCGAGAACTTTTCAGAGTAATAATTCTGTCGTCGTCAACGGCCTTTGTTGCCATACTACCGAATCATGATACCGAGCTATAGAATGACAAGTGGATCGGTCGGTTAAAAAGAAAGACGTTGCCTCTCGAAAGGAAGTATATGTAGTCTTCTCAAGGCTCTGTTTCAGTCACTCTCTCACTACTCGCTGCGGTCACGGTCCCATAACCGTGAGCTTCCTAAGTTTGACAACCTGACTCAGAAATGCTCCTTGCCCGGATGCTATACAAATAAACAATGTTTTCAATAAATCAGTCTATTAAAAGCTCTTTATTTTTCCTCTATGACTAGCCCTAACTCTTAATCCCCTAGGTTCCCCAGATATACAATAACTTCTCCCCTTCAACTCTTTGCATGTATATATAAATTTGTTTGTTTTTGTTTGAATGTATTAATCGTGTCATGTACAGTGCTGTGCGTTTGCTAGTGCTTCTCAATAAAGAATATTCTTACTTACTTGCTTACCTAACCATCGAACAACTCCATCGCTGGCGTATGCACGATACTCTGATTTGCGACAATTACGACACCTCAAACACCGATATATATATATATATATATATATATATATAGAACCTTATTGCCGTCAGTTCGTGGAACTCTAGCGACCGTCGTGACCAACTTCCTCCAATTTGTTCGTCCTTTATATATATATATATATATATATATATATATATATAAATATATATATATATAAATATATATATAATATATATATATATATATATATATATATATATATAAGGGACGAAGAGGATTGAGGAACTGGTCACGACGGTCGCTAGAGTTCCACGGAACTGACGGCACAAGGTGACAAGGTGAACACCCGAGAAACCGCGATATATTTACAGATCCATTGCTGAAGCCATGTGAGAGAGAAAAAAGAGCTGTAATATGCCAAAATAAGCTTTGTCAGCGACAACGGCCTATGTTGTCATAAGCTGCCGTTAAACGTTGGATCCAACCATCGAAGCCAGACAACCCTTCAGTAGAGACTCCATGATGAATGCCGAAGCCAACAATTGATCCATGGCAATCGGAGAATACTAACTAGAGGTCTGCGGTAGAGCATTTTGGCTACCCGACCCGTACCCGTAACATAGGACCGCTACCCGTACCCGTACCCGACCCGCAGTCAAAATTGCTACCCAACCCGACCCGTACCCGCGGGTATACCCGTACCCGTCACACAATTAATAGGCCTTCCCATAATCCCAGCCCCTATCAGTCCAATAGTCTCACAAAGCATGTAGTAGTAATAATAGTCAAATGATCATGGTAATGATCACAGTTATAATAATAATAATAATAATAATAATAATAATAATAATAATAATAATAATAATAATAATAATAATATACCTCGGGCGCAAAAAATAATAATAATAATAATAATAAATACTAATTGATTTTATTAAATTATTTAATTTAATAATAATAATAATAAATACTATTTGATTTTATAACAATAATAATAATAATAATAATAAAATAATAATAATAATAGGGCCTAGGCCTACTCCTAATCATAATCATAATCATAATGAGAATGATGATGATTACAGTGAACCTGTTTCATGGATAATCGTGCTGCCCAACTGAATTTCTTAATGGTCGGAGTAGGCCTATGGCTTTTTTAGATTTATGGCCCAAAATGCAACGATTTACCAAAATTGGCGCAATATAAGAAGGTTATGGTAACACCCGATGCAGCTTTGTCATACACCATAATTTGATGCCAGAAAAACTCATAATTGACAATATTATCGTCGAACTTTCATATTTCCACGGCCGATTACAAAAGGGTACAGATGTGACGTTATGCACCGCCGTTATTACATGTAACCCCAAAACTTCAGTTCGGTACGGATAAAACCGGGTATACCCGTACCCGTAATGCTTCTACCCGTACCCGACCCGACCCGTGAAATGTCTACCCGATCCGTACCCGACCCGCGGGTACGGGTAAACCCGCGGGTACGGGTATACCCGCAGACCCCTAATACTAACGCATCCGGACATCATCTACAACAGTAATACTCTCTTCTAGCTACACAGAGCGCCTTCCAGAAACATGACATTCACTTTCAACAAGAGACACTGTACAGTTGAACAGTCCATGGACATAACTGGTCAGTGTTTCTTAACCAGTGTTCGACCGAACCCCTGGGATTCGGTGAGCCAGTGCCAGAGGTTCGGCAGAGGTCCTCTGAAATATATAGGCCTACATATGCAGGGTCAGTGAGTGTGAGTGAAAAATTATTTGCTATTTTATTTTTATTTTTCGACTTTTATTTAGTAAAATAGTTAACTAAGTAGTTCATGTATTGAATGTATTAATATTGTATCACATTTTGGTACAATTTTTTTATTTCCTTTTGTTCCCATTAGTTAAAAAATTATTGTTCAAACTTGAGGGGTTCGGTGAATGGTCATGGATTTCTCTTGGGGTTCGGCTCCCTTGAAAAGGTTAAGAACCACTGATTTAGAGGGCCTTCATCGATGGTGACAATAGGTTTATAAATTCTTTGTATCTCTATTGAACAACGCCAATCGTCTGTTTTCAAAGGCCGCATTAAATAAATAAAAATGAATTTATGGCGTTATCGAGAAATGAAATGTACGTCATAATAATTGTACCGTTATGCACATCAAAACTAGAGCTCAGTTTAGACACATAACAATGACGCAGTGTTGTTGAACAGCAACTAACAAACAAAATACAAAATACTTTTATTATGATGAACTGTCCAACATAATTTCTACCGAGGTCAACGGCCTTTTATGCCATAAGATGTCGCCAAACTCTGGATTCCATACTTGCCGATAGTTTATGGCGATATCTTTGTACACCTTTAAGAAGATAGCAACCGATGCTATAAATTTGTGAACGCAAGCGCATCGTTATTAGACTTCAATTTGCAATCTCAGTTTTGTCTGTATTCGAGCCATTATAATAGTAAGGACAACTTACGACCAATTAGTCGTCAACGGCCTTTGATGTCATTAGACGACGTTAAACGTTGGTATAAAAAACCAATCAGTAAACACTAGGGATGAGCCGAATAGCATTTTTTGACAATTTCCGATTCCGATTAGTTGGCCTGATTTTCTCGCCGATTCTGATTCCGATCCGATTAATGGGCAATATTTACTTTTATTTGGTTCTAGGCATTGTTTGCTACTAAGAAGCCCGACTGTCTGCCATTTTTATGATGCGTCGACTCACAATTTTATTATTTTACACGGACTTTCAATATTAAGTTTAAATATTACCGTAGGAGGTCCCTAAAACAGGTTGCTATTTTGTATTAATGAAAAACGGAATTGTTTTTGGTCAAAAATATTAATATTTTGTTATTCGGATTTGATGGCCTGGGATCGCCGATTCTGATTTATACTGATTAATGCAAAATTCGGCCCGAACCCATTACCGGACGGATAATCGGCTCATCCCTAGTAAACACTCAGTGTTTTGCGACATGAAATACGGCGACAACAATATGGACAACAACCTTGCGACAACAATATTGGGCAAAACTGCCCTGAACTTTTTGAGCAGGAGGATCTCAGGGCCACTGGATTGTCCCAGTGTGATGCTGAAGGCATCCTCCAAAAGAATTTCATGGGTATGATGCCTGTACGCTATATACTGTACAGTACTTTTCTCTCCAGCAACTTTTCTACCAAAACGCAATTTCCTTTCTTTTCGTCCTGTGTTGCTGGAAGTTGTGTTACAGCTGAGTCTCTTAAAGCAATCCTTAACGCCTCAGTCAGGCGACATTTTAATGACAAAAAAATAGAAACATGTCGCTAAACACTCAAAAACTACGGTCAATATAAGACTCTGTTTAGACACCTAAATAATTTGCTTCAGAAGCCGTATATCATCGTAATTTTTATACCTAAAATCCGCCACTGCTCGTCATTGCTAATTATTACTTCGTTGTATTATAATAATTGTTTTATGCTGTATGCCCAATTGTCGTTTGCAAGTGGTGTAACAAAGAATATACTTACTTACTTACTTACTTAGTAGTGCCAGTCCAAAACGTGGACAAAGGAGACTTATAGAGATAATCATCTTTGCCATGCATAGTGTCGTTAACAGCAACTAGGTGAATCCACTTCGCCACCTTCCGTTCTATTATGATAATGACGGTCCTGGGCACGGATGCAAGATGGCGACGCATCATCGTAAAACAGCAACTAACCAATCATTCGCTTTAAGGTCGAAGTCGGCTAAGGATGAGCCAGGGCGACTGTTGGGCGGTCGTGTTCAGAATGTAATGTAATGTAAATCTTCGAAAATTTCTCAGCGCCCACAAAAGCCACGTCAGGGAGACCAGCTTATTCACCGGCGCTATATCAAATCAAGTCCGCAATAGCCAAACTCCTCTGTTCGTTTCGGTGCCAGGTCAAAATCCGGGGAGGTCAAGCCGAGGAGACAGCATGGTGCTACGGTGGCAATCGGTGATGATGGTGGTCATGTGTTCAGAAGAGTTTAAACCCCAAAGTGGCATTGCCGAACATTCAACGAAAACAACAGAGATGATCGAAAAGTGGCGCAAAACACTTCGAGAAAACCGCACTAAGGAGCGTCCTCTGCCGTGGAAGAGTCGATCGTTTGAAAAATCACAGAAGATAATGAATCGAGGAAATATATAACAGAGAAGAGGGCGCCAAGGATGTACTAACGTCAAAGCGTCAAACGCTTCGAAAATATTGCAACAAACAACAAAAGATAGAGCGCAGGGTAATTACTGTCTGCAAGAGAAAAGGTGATCCTACATGTAGTTGAACTTGAAGCATGAACCGGTGGCTATAGTTCGGCTGTTGAAAGTCTGAAGATTGGAGTGAATCGATCGTCGGTTGATATATCGAATTATAAAGCAAAGATCTGCAAAGCTCTCAATGACAGTTGACATAGCAGTCAACGTATATGCCATAGACGAACGCCGAATGTTGGCGGAAGGCTCCCTGTGCCCAACCATGTGAGCTGGAAGACACAGATCAACTCGTGCATGTAGATGGAGTCAGTGACTGAGTCTCCACCAAAGCCATGGACAAAATAGGAGATTAAGTTATAATATCACTACAAATAAAGAACTCAGCGAAAGTCAACGGAACAGAAAGAAATATGAGATATACAGGACACTTAGAATATCCAGGAATAATCAGAATAATCTGAGAACAACATTAACAACAGCACCTCGGAGTCATAATGTTGTACAACAGCAACAGGCACAATACGTTGCCCTTTGAATAATAAGAACGAAGGCCAGAACCGTTAACGTTGACAGTATAAAATAATGTATCTTTTTATTAATAATTATAAAGAGAAACGTAAGTCATTGAACGATATTGGTTGGTTCCACAGTTTAACGACAGCTTATGACAACATTGGCCGTTGCCGTCGACAAAAATTTGTTTGACATATTAGTCCTACTGTACAGCTCTATATATTTTTGAACGATATTAAAAAATTGACCTATATATAGTGTGTGAGAAAAGCGACTAAAAGGTGTTTAATGTAGTCGGTGGTTTTAATGCTTGCTTGCTATATTTTGCATGCATTTTCTTTTAAACGATGACTTAATTATTCCAATGTAGCAGTACTTGCATATTCCAGTGTTTAGCGACATCTGATTGTAAAGTAAGTAAGTAAGTAAGTAAGTAAATAAGTAATTAAGTAAGTAAGTTAGTAAGTAAGTAAGTATATCCTTTATTGATCCAATTGCTAACCGCACTTTGGTGTATATTATGAAGCGAATAAATCATCCTAATAATAAAAGTTTTGCGTGCCAGCCTGTCTGCAACAGGTAGAATTGTGTCATATTTACGTGGACGTAGTGCATATTATACTACAGTTTTAATTGGGGCAGTAGGTCATGTAGAACAAGGCCTGGATCTGCACAAACAGTACTGAAGAGGTGGGTGTCAGCACTCTGGCATATTTGTTCGAAACTTTGGTTGGTTTATTGTATTGCATTGTATTTAAAGATTTATAAAGCGCCTCTCGCAGTGCACACCAAGCAGAGGCGGTCCCAGCGAAAGTCCTCGGGAATAAAGAGAAGTTTTGGGGTAGCGAAAAGTTGTGGCAGGGCGACCAGATAGTGGGCTATGGTGGTGCGAACAAAGAGTGGGGAAGTTGATTCCATAGCGAAGGGCCAATGCAGGCAAAGGCACTGGACTGAGCTATGGCCGTTCTCACACGAGGAACAAAAAGGTCAAGGCGACCCGAAGAGCGGAGCGGGCGAAGGAAAGCAGCCGAGGTAGGTCTACAACTCTACATATTGGGTCACAGAGGTATTTAGGGGCAAGACCTAGGTAGGATCGGCAAATGAGGACAAGTATCTTAAATTGGATGCATGCAGTAAAAGGAAGTCAATGTAGTAGTTCAAACATAACTGTTGAGATATGGGAGAATCGCGGCAGACGGGCAATAAGTCTGGCGGCTCCATTAAGAACCGATTGCAGAGGGGAGAGACGCACTTTAGGGAGGCCAACAAAGAGGGAATTACAATAGTCAATGCATGAGCAAATAGAGGCATGAACTGTTGAGGTAAAAACCAAAGAAGAAACTGAATCGTCGGAATGCCTCCAGCGTCGGAGATGGTAATAGCAGGCGCGGATGAGATTAGCAATGTGGTCAGTGAAGGCGAGAGAGCTGCTTCCCATTTTTATTAGACTTAGGACTGGCACCGCCCTAAAATGGCAGTGGTGTAGTCTAATGAGACTAATGAGTTGAAAGTTGGTCAACTGCGTAATGAATAATACAAACACCTATTATTTTCTATAAACACTTTGACATTGTAACTGATTGCGGTGTGCCAATCAGAGTTGTCTTTCTCAATAAACGAATATAATTAGTTAGAAAGTGTTTTTCCGCGCCATTCCTAATATTTTGAATTACTGCAAAAGCGAATGTCAATACCGTCGCCCCTTGAGGCTTCAGAATGGCAATGTCGTAGAGCTGGATGGAAGAAATTATTTTGAACAGTTCAAATCTTTCGCATACAGCTAATTAGACTTGTCGAAGAAAATAAATGAACGCTTAAATTGATTGTTATTATAGGTTGGTGAGTTGCCCTCCTCCTTTCTTAGGCATTTAGACACTTTTAAATCGTTTCTTTCAGACACTATAATATTTGTAACTTTCGTCTAATGGCCAGTGAACATTAAGAATTTTGTAAATGATTGGATAATTACTGCCTAACGACATCTACCATAACAAAGATGATTAGCGTCGCCCTCCTTCCTTAGCGAGGATTTGGACTGGCAGGGGCATCTGGAGTTTAACGACGTCTTACGGCAACACGTGTCCGAAATGGTTGAAAGCGTGTCTGCTCCCAAATTACGTCCTACCTTGATTCCAATTACTTTTTACCTCTCACCAATCGGGATTCCGTATTATTTTATTCTACAGAAACGCTTCTTAGTGTTACCCGTCTACTCACCGATGCATTTGGGTGTGAAGTTAACGGACAGGATACGATCGGATCCAGAGTTTAACCCTCGGGCTACCAATTACGATCCCCCCCCCTAGGTTTGTTGCTTCAAAAACTTGTTCCGTGTGGAATACAATTTTGATAATTTAGGTAGCTGTAGCAGGATCATTTGCGCACATTTTGAGGTAAACATCATTGTGATATCTCACGCCATTCAAAAGTTACTCCCGATATACCCGAGGTACCAGGGGGGGGTTGATACAACCCCCTTAGTTTTTCGTCTATAGCGTACTCATTTTTCTTCCTGGAAGAGAAACAAATATACGATTCTTTAGAGGGAATGTAGGGCTTCATTTGCATACTTAGATGTTTGTCTTCTGAAAACCGCAAGTGATCAAAATAAATAATAATACGCGTAATATGCGTGAAAAATGGCTGAATGGAAGGACTCCCCCTTAGTTTTTTGTCGGTAGCGTATTCATTTATATTCCTGGAAGAGAAACAAATATACCATTCTTTAGAGGGAATGTAGGGCTTCATTTGCATACTTAAATGTTTGTCTTTTGAAAACCAGAAGTGATCAAAATAAATAATAATACGCGTAATCTGTGTGAAAACGGCTGAATACAGCATCACAACGTAAATCGATATATATGTATGGATAGCCTATATGTATGGAAGTATATTTATACGTATATAAACATATACATGTAGGGATGTATGTGTATCTTGGATACATAGATCAGTTTCAAAACACACATAATTTTATATGTGTTTATCCAAAAAGTACAAAATGTACGCAATAATATAAAATATCGCTAATTAAGGGGGTTCCGTTGTTAAAAGTGATGTAATTTCGAGGTGCATTCACATAATGCCTACAACTAAATATACCATTCTGTGCAGAAATGAATGCTGAATCCAATGCTGTATTACAAGTTATGATATGTGAAACCAAACACGAAATCCAAAGGGGTCGTCTCAACCCCCCCCTTGGTAGCCGATGTCACAAAAAGCTTGGTAGCCTCTAGGGTTAACGGCAGCTTATGACAACATAGGCCATTGCCGCCGACAAAGATTATTTTTGGCATACTAACAGCACTTGACTTACTCTAAAACCATTAAAAGATCTAAGTTAACGGACACGAAGCTATAACTACTATATTGTGTTCATGAAGAGCGTTTTAAAGGTGTCGAAGGATCCACATAGTCTTAACGGCGATAGACAGTAAATTGTAGCTCAAGGACAACAGCGAACGACGACTCGTCTATTTATATGATGAAAACAGACCTTTACAGAGGTGTGTAATTATTTACCGTCGATGCTAACTGATTATCTTAAACGAATTAAAAAAGCATAAAAATCAAGAAAAACGTCTCCTTTGTTTCCATATGCCATATTTTAGTCTTCAATTCTTAACTAGAATGCCACAGACGATTATATAGAGTCAGTTGAATGCTAAGAACGAAATACGAATAGAAGTAAATACTTCCTGAAAGAAGTGATTAATAGTTTTTAGTACTATCCTACGTTTTTGTCCTTTTTTATTGTTCAACAATCTTACATGGCGGTATTTGTAGATTCCATTGTCCAACGATCCCCTGTTACTGCCAGGGCCGTTGACGTTGCCCTAATCCCTTGTCAAAGGTTATGGCTGTAGTAGCCTATTAGCCTACATACGAACGGTGGGATCTGTTAAAATATTTGAATTGCGACAATAACAACATCTGTGACATCCGAACATAACGGCGACACATTTCCTGATCCAGTGCTGATACAAGACAACCCTTCAGTGGAGACTCCACGATGAATTCCACGCAACAATAGATCCCCTGCAATCGGACAATACCAACACATCCGGACATAATCTACAAAATATCTTATAGCTACACAGAGCGCCTTGCAGAAACATGACATTAAGTTTGAACAGAACACTGATCGAAATACACCGTACAGTTGAACAGTCCATGACATAACTGGATCTCGATTTATAAATTCTTTGTATCTCTATTGAACAACGCCAATCGTCAATTTTTCAGAGGCCGCATTAAATAAATAAAAATGAATTCATGGTTTTATTGAGAAATGAAATTTACGTCATAATAATAATTGTATAGTTACGCACATCAAAACTAGAGCTCAGTTTAGACACATAATAATGACGCAGTGTTATTGAACAGCAACTGACAAACAAATCTAAAATACAATTATTATGGAGAACTGTCCAAAATAATTTCTACCGAGGTCAACGGCCTTTGATGCCATAAGATGTCGCTAAACTCTGGATTCCATGCTTGCCGATAATTAATGGCGATATCTTTGTACACCTTTAAGAAGTTAGCAACCGATAGGCCTACTATAAATTTGCGAACAAAAGCGCACATCATTATTAGAATCCTGTTTGTATTCTCAGTTTCGTCTATGCTGAATTCGAGCCATTATAATAGTAAGGACAACTGACGATCAATCAGTAAACACTAGGGATGAGCCGATTGGCATTTTTTAAGTAAGTAAGTAAGTAAGTAAGAATATTCTTTATTTGACTACCAGCAAACGCACAGTAGCTTACAGAAAAATAAATAATACAAACATTTATGCAAGTCATATAACATTCTCATAATAAAACTTCTTTTAGCAAAGGCATCAATTCTAGGTAGGGTGAGATCATGTGGTCTGGGTCGCGTATTGTATGGAGTGACCTTACGGGGAGGGAGGAGGTCGTGAAGGACGTGACAAGGGTTTGAGAGAATTGAACGGAAAAGAGTAGAATCAGCTCTAGAACAGTGTTTGTCGAAACTAGGAAAATCGGCAGGGAGTAAGCCTGAACGGGTCAATTTTCTCAGAATACCGTTAAGTCGTTTACGCTCCCCTACAGTGGCAAATCCCCACCAAACAGGGGAGGCATAAAGTAGCCGTGCGAGAGTAGTAGCTCTAACAACGTCAAAGAGACGTTGACCGTGGAGACCATGGGCGACCAAAACACGTAGCGCGAACATGGATTGTCGGGCTTTGCAGCATATTTTGTCAATGTGTGCCCCAAAGCCAATCCGATCAGAGATAGTGACACCCAAAATAACCATCTCCTGGACCCGCTCGATGCCAGGGATGGGGAAGGGAGGGCAATAGCTTTGGACCTCGGTCGTCTAACGACCATTTCTCTGGTCTTAGCATGGTTTAATTTAAGATTGCTAATGGATGCCCATTGAGAGATATGATCAAGTTCAGAAAGAGTGCTGTCAATGCAGGAAGCAGGAATCAGCAAGTAGCTATCGTCGGCATATTTAGGAAGGCGGTTTCCACTGCATTTAGGTTTAAGGGTACAAATAGCTATGACAAAATCAGTAGGTCCAAGGCCAGAGCCTTGCACTATGCTGGCATTAATGGTACAGAGGGGAGAGATTTCACCCCTAAATTTAGTACAATGCTGACGCTCGTGCAAGAGAGCAAGTATCCAGTTGTACAAAAAATCCGGAATGGGTTGAGCTGCTAGTTGATCAGCTAGGTGTTTGCCAATTTCCGATTCCGATGAGTTGGCCTGCTTTTTTCGCCGATTCTGATTCCGATCCGATTAATGGGCAATATTAAGTTAACTTTTATTTGGTTCTAGGCACTGTTTGCTACTAAGAAGCCCGACTGTCCGCCATTTTAATGATGCGTCGACTCACAATTTTATTATTTTATACGGACTTTCAATATTAAGTTTAAATATTACCGTAGGAGGTCCCTAAAACAGGTTACTACTTTTTTATTAATGAAAAAAGGAATTGTTTATGGTCAAAAATATTAATTTTTTTTATTCGGATTTGATGGCCTGGGATCGCCGATTCCGATTTATACTGATCAGTGCAAAATCCGGCCCGAACCGATTACCGGACGGATAATCGGCTCATCCCTAGTAAACACTCAGTGTATTGCGACATAATATGGACAACAATCTTGAACCTTTTGAGCAGGAGAATCTCAGGGCCACTGGAAGGTCCCATTGTGCTGCTGAAGGCTTCATCCAAAAGAATTTCATGGATATGATGCCCACACGCTAAGTAGAGCAATTTTCTCTCCAGCAGCTTCTTTCTTTTCATCCTGTGTTGCTGGAAGTTGTGTCAAAGCTGAGTCCTTTGATGCAATCCTTAACGCCTCAGTCACGCAGAAAAGGGTTTCGCGATCTCGCGAACTCGGGCGGGCGGCATGTCGGACGCTGTTGTTCCCATATCCAGGCTTCCTGTTGTATTATTCCACACGAACGGTGGGATGAGTGTTAACAATAAATGCTGCCAACCACTTTTGTTACCAAATGATAGGCTATCGTTAAGCTGCGGAATTTCAAAATGTCTACTAAGCCTAGGGTCGCATTATGCCACAGCCTACGAAACGAAAACCGTGAGTACGTTTAAATGTGTTTTTCATCGACGTTAATATGGTCTGATCTCAAAAGATATCGTTACGTTGTTTAATCCAATCTCCAGCACCTTCACTGCCCCTCTTTGTTATTAAGTGCTATGTATTCAGATTGGGTAGACGGTTTTAGATACCACTGTGGACGACAATACAGTGCCACTCCGCTGCTTCTAATTATAGAACGAATGCCAACTTTAAAAAGGTGTGTAATTATTTTACACTTCATGATAACTGATTTTATCCGATACGTATCGAAAACCGTAAAAATTGAGAAACATCAACGAAGGCGATGTTATCTAATTTAATGCGCAATTTGTTTCAGTCTTTAGTTCACAACTAAAATGCTGCTTACGATTATAGAGTCGGTCGAAATCTATTGCACGAAATATTAATAAAAGTAAATAGTTCCTGAAAGATGCGATTAATAGATTTGAGTGCTTTTAAAACATTTTGTTTTTTATTGTTCAATACATCGCACATGGCAGTAGCTGTGGTTTCCTGTGTCTTAAATACAATCTATAATATATTCGTTTATTGGTAAGAAACAGGTAGACACACCGCTATCTGATACACAATAGTAGCCTAACAGACAAGTTTAAAATGAGTGTAGTGTTTTTAGTCATACAATGTCAGATTAGCCTATATCACCAAGAGAGCTTCTATATAGGACTCTGGGGATAAACTGTCTATCGTCTTTCGGAGGCAATGTGTAGTTATGTGGACGGGGTCGTAGATGATATTTGATGGTAACAACAGGAGGAAATAGTCCTCGAAGAACGTGGTGGTCACATCTGATGACGGCAGCCAAGAGACGTTCGTCAGCCTGTTTGGCCATGTCCTCTGCCGTAGGAGAATCATCCTTGAGGTACCCCGTTCTTCGTAATCTTCTCAGAAATCTTTCAACTCTAGCTCGATCATCGGCCGAAGTGAAACCCCACCAGGAAGGAGCAGCATACATTATTCTAGCCACTGTGGTGGCGCGAGTCACCTCTTGCAGGGCTATTGGCGGCAATCCATGTGATCTCAGGATGCGCAATGCATGAAGCGATCCTGAGCTGGCAGCCAAGATCTCATCCACATGAGATGTGACACGAAGGTCTGACCGAAGGGTGACTCCAAGAATCTTCAGCGTCAAGACTCGAGTCAGTCCATCAACGGGCTCCGGGATAGGTCCACCGGCTCGACGCAGGACTATCATTTCTTTTGTCTTGTCACTGTTCAGTCGAAGGTTGTTCAGGGTGGCCCAGCGTGTGACAGCTTGTAGCTCTTCTCCGATTGTGTGACGCATCGACGCCCCGATTAATAAGTACGTATCATCAGCGTACTTTACGATGCGGTTCTCGGAATTTTGTGCTTTTAGGTCAGAGGCGTTGACGATGTAATTGGATGGTCCAATCCCCGATCCCTGGACGATACTTGCGTTGATGAACCTGACTGAGGACAGCCTCCCCTGGAATCGCGTAACGTGCCCTCTGTCCTTGAAAAAGTTGAGAATCCAATTGTATATTGTATCAGGTATGTCCAGACTTGAAAGCTTGCACGCTAGGGTTGAATGACGGACCGTGTCAAACGCTTTAGAGAAATCCAACGATATGATTGAGACATGGTTATTGTTCTTGAGAAGTAAAGTGACATGGTGCAGAATGGAAATTACGGCGGAAGTTGTTGAGCCAGTTGGTCTGAAGGCATACTGGTCGTCAAGAAGGCCAGCCATCGGTTGTTCTTCCAGCGCTGGATATATGTATCGCTGCACCAATTCTTGTTCCACCAGCCTTGATAGGACTGGGGTAACTGAAATCGGACGGTAATCGGCTGGGGCTGATGGTGCAGGCACTTTGGCTACAGGATGGATTACCGCGATTTTCCACTGAATGGGAACGTGGGAGACACCCAGTGTTCCTAGGACCGTTGACGTTGTCCTCTTCCTTTACCCAGGTTTAGAGCTTTATTATACCACACGAACGGTGGGAAGTAATACAAATAATTGCTACCAACCACTTTTATATCATACAAAAGATAATAATAATAATAATAATAATAATAATAATAATAATAATAATAATAATAATAATAATAATAATAATAATAATAATAATAATAATAATAATAATAATAATAATAATAATAATAATAATAATAATAATAATAATATAATAATAATAATAATAATAATAATAGCCTACGAAAGGAAAACCGTGAGAAATGTTCAAATGTATTTTTTACATCGACATCACCAGATTTGGATGTCTTTACGCTGTTTGATCCAATCTCCAAATTCGGCCAATGCCCGTATTTTGGTAGTGTCAAACTCAAAGAAGATAAAGGAGGAGGGCAACGCTTTGGGAGGGTTTTACGACACAGCGTTGTTTAACAGTAATTAACTAATCGATTATTTATTTGAAAATCTGAAAATGAAAAACCTATGTTAGATATCTTAAAGCACATAAATAGACAGCTGTGCTTAAACACCTCTAAATCGTGTCTTCCAAAGGGTATATAAATGTAAATTTTCGTTTACGCTTCACAGAGATCCTGAGTGGCCGAGTGGGTAGGTAGCCCGCTCGTCACGCTGGCGCCCCGGGTTCGCTTCCCGGTCGGGTCGGTTTATCAGAGATTAATTTCTCGGATCTTTACTGCGGGTGGCTCGGTCGCAATTTAAACGTGGAGTACGAGGTTGCTTTCTGCCTCCGACACTAATCATCTTCGATATGAAAGTGTCGTTAAGCCGAAACAATTTATTTATTTTTACGCTTCACTGGCATTGGGGTTTATCAGATCGACTCGCCAGGTGGCAGCAGGACGACAGAAAAAACATAAAAACGTAGGGGCGGCAACACACCCCCCCATTGGTAGCCCGAGGGTTAATTCTGCCACTGATTGCACTCCATCAGTGCCAGTCCCAAGCCTGGATAAAGGAGGAGGGCGACGCTAATGATCTTTGCTGTCACACAGTGTCGTTAAACTGAAACTACTACTACTTGTTTACGTTTCCACCGTCGTTTGGCTTCAGCCATTCTATTCCCATAATGCCACACAAACGGTAAGAACTGTTCGAAATAACTTTCCCAACGTCAACGGCCTTTGATGCCATAGGATGTTGTTAAACTCTGGATCCAGCCATCTATTTTCCGGCTTCGACCCTTGTGTTGCTCTTTTCAACTGATGTGTTCCTTAACTGATGCCGCCCGAAAAATATAACTCAGCTAAACGATGCTGACTATTATCGGATAGTGCCAGTCCTAATACTCGGTGAAGGAGGGCAGCGCTAATATATAATTATCTTTGTAGTGACAGCGTCATTAAAAAGCAACCACTGAACCACGTAATAGTCAGTAGAAAAAGTCCACCGCTGTTGTTTTCGGGTTGTACCAGTCGGAATCTTCGGTTAGGATGGTGATATCTGTCACCTTTGCTTGTTTCTCTGTAATTCAAAACATTCGTACGGGTCTTTGATTACTTTAAGGTGAGTAGCACATAGAACAAAGATGCATCACATGGTTTATGGAAGTATTAGGAAAGCAAAGAACCTGTGTAAACTGGGGTAAAAGCGTTTAAACCTAAGGCACAGATTAGACACCTTAAAGTCCCGACTTTCCGGAGGTATAATAATATACGAGTCATTTTCGTTTTATCATGTTCTACGATTTCGTGCGAAGTACTGTCAACATTAACGGTTCTGGCAGCCATAAGACGTTCTTTTAGACAAAGGACAATAAACAACGCGGAAATTGCAAAAGAAGATAGAAACGTTAGAAACACTCTAGCCTACCGCCATACCGTTGTATTGCAAGCTGTCTGTTCTGTTAGTAGTTAAGATTGCTTCAATTGCATAACATGTAAATGTACAGCGCAGTGCGTTTGTCAAGCGCTTATTAAAGAAAATATATTATTATTATTATTATTATTATTATTATTATTATTATTATTATTATTATTATTATTATTATTATTATTATTATAATAGCAGACTCTGTTTAGACACCTTAAATTGTCTTTACCTGATGCAATATAAATAAGTAATTCTCTTTCAAAATTGAATTTCCTCCATTCTCCAGGCTTGAGACTGGTAATGCCAAACTCCCAGTCTTTGAGAAGGAGGGAGGGCGACGCTAATCATTATGTTGTATGACAGCGTCGTTAAACAGCAACTAACCAACCAATCATAACTCTGCCATCGCCAATAACTTGCAAAATAAACTTGGCTGTTACCCTTACTCTGGTTGTGCCAGTCCAAAGTCCGGACAAAGGGGGTGGTCGATTCTAATCATCCCTGCAATGATACAGCGCCGAAAAACAAAACCTAACCAATCAATCGCTTACAGGTCGAAGGCGGTATTATGGCAGGGTGAGTGTCACTCTGACTCACTCGATCGTGTTCAGAAGTGTCTAAGCCCAAAAGTAGATGAGCTGATCATTCATCCAATAATATCGTCCAGCTGTTGAAAGACTAAGGCCCAGTGTGAATAAATTGTCGGTTGATACCTACATGCAACGCAACTACTCATTCCGTCCTCGTTCTCACAACCGTGAGATCCCGTTTGCTGACGCATTAACCTTCGGAGGCCGAAGCTCCGTTTCTGGACACGGAGGCCGAAGTGGGGTAGTTTTCTACCCCAAAGAAATATGTAATATCTCAGCTCACAGGTAAGCTACAATGACAAATGAGGTGTCGATTCTAATATATCCAAGGTCAAGGAATCGAAATATCGCATTGTGAATAGTGTGGGAATGGTACTATCCAAGATGGCGGCCAATATGGCCGCCGAATCTCAAAAATATGTATATTTAAGCTCATAGATAAGCTATAATAACAAATGAAGTGTCCATTGTAATAGTTTCAAGGTCAAAGAATCGAACTATTGCATTGGCAATAGTGTGGGAATAGTACTATTCAAGATGGCGGCCAATATGGCCGCCGAAACTCAAAATGTGTATATCTACGCTCATAGATAAGCTAGAATGACAATTAAAGTGTCCATTGTAATAGCTTCAAGGTCAAAGAATCGAACTATCGCATTGGCAATAGTGTGGGAATAGTACTATTCAAGATGGCGGCCAATATGGCCGCCGAAACACAAAATGTGTATATCTACGCTCATAGATAAGCTAGAATGACAAATGAAGTGTCCATTGTGATAGTTCCAAGGTCTAGGAATCGAACTATCGCATCTGAAATAGTGTGGGAATAGTACTATCCAAGATGGCGGCCAATATGGCCGCCGAAACTCAAAATGAGTGTATATCTACGCTCATAGATAAGCTAGAATGACAAATGAAGTGTCCATTGTGATAGTTCCAAGGTCTAGGAATCGAACTATCGCATTGGCAATAGTGTAGAATAGTACTATCAAGATGGCGGCCAATATGGCCGCCGAAACATAAAAATGTGTATATCTACGCTCATAGATAAGCTAGAATGACAAATAAAGTGTCCATTGTAATAGTTCCAAGGTAAAGAAAACGAACTATCGCATTGGCAATAGTATGGGAACAGAACTATCCAAGATGGCGGCCAATATGGCCGTAGATAACACTAAATGTGTTTATCTACACCATAGATAAGCTAGAATGACGAATGAAGTGTACTATTGTAGACACTATTGCCAATGCAATAGATCGATTTCTTGACCTCGGCGGGAACTATCACAATGGACACTTCATTTGTCATTCTGGCTTATCATATGAGCGTAGATAAACACATTTTATGTTTCGGCGGCCATATTGGCCGCCGTCTTGAATAGTTCTATTTCCACACTATTGCTAATGCAATAGTTCGTTTCCTTGACCTTGGAACTATTACAATGGACACTTTATTTGTCATTCTAGCTTATCTATGAGCGTAAATATACACATTTTATGTTTCTCGGCGGACATATTGGCCGCCATCTTGGATAGTACTATTCCCACACTATTGCCAATGCGATAGTTCGATTCCTTGACCTTGGAACTATCACAATGGACACTTCATTTGTCATTCTAGCTTATCTATGAGCGTAGATAAACACATTTTATGTTTCGGCGGCCATATTGGCCGCCATCTTGGATAGTACTATTCCCACACTATTGCCAATGCGATAGTTCGATTCCTTGACCTTGGAACTATCACAATGGACCCTTCATTTGTCATTCTAGCTTATCTATGAGCGTAGATATACACATTTTGAGTTTCGGCGGCCATATTGGCTATCTAATTGCCATCTTGGATAGTTCTATTCCCACACTATTGCCAATGCGATAGTTCGATTCCTTGACCTTGGAACTATCACAAAGGACACTTCATTTGTCATTATAGCTTATCTATGAGCTTAGATACACACATTTTGAGTAATATCTGCTATAAATACATCTTCATTATGAACGAAAAAATTGTAACGCCGAGGCCGAAGTGGGGTAGATTTCTACCCCATGACACTTTGAACTGAAATAACTTTCTCAGACAACATGACATGATGATCGTTTTGGTGTGGGAATATGTCGGGGGTGTTAACTTGTAAACATGTGGAACGTCAAGTTATGACTACCTACAGTTACTCCGCAATCAACATCCAAACACCGCTGGGGTAGAAATCTACCCCACTTCGGCCTCCGAAGGTTAACTTGATGCGGTTTTATTACGCGAATGTTATTCAACTGACTTTATTGCTGATATTTCTTTTTACTTGATCCTTACTCTGTCACAGCTCCGTAGATGTCTGTTTTTGTAATAAAATATTATCATTTTTGTGATTTAGCAACAGTATATGGTTTCAAGTTTAGAATGCCAGTAGTTATCACACGCCTTTATCATTGATTTGGTGATTGAACGAAAATGACAAATATATGTATTGTCTTGAAAAACGATTTAAAGGTGTCCAAATGCTGGATAAAGGTGTGAGGCGACGCTAATAATTTTTCTAGTGACGCAGTGTTGTTTAACAGCAATTAACAAACAAATCACAAATATGGAGAAATGTCCAAATTTACTTCTACCGAGGTCAGCAGTCTTTGATGCCTTAAGATGTCGCGAAATGCTGGATCCCATAATTGGCGATAGTTTACAGCTCTTCTCTCTCTTTACACACCTCTATGAAGTTATCAACCGACGCTATAAATTTGTTAACACACGCACGATATATTAATGACATTTTCGTTCATGCAATAGTATACGGAGCTGTAATATGCCAAAACTAATCTTTGTCGGCGGCTACGGCCTATGTTGTCATAAGCTGCCGTTAAACTGTGGACACACGCATCAATATAGGAATCCGGCAATATTTTCAGTTTCGTCTGTATCTGCCGAATAATTCGAGCCATGATAGTAAGGACAACGTACGACCAATCCATAAACAAGCGGCGTGTAATGCTATAAACTACCGGCGACAACAATATAGACAACAGGAGGATCTCAAGGCCACTGGATACTGCCATTGAGGTGCTGAAGGCTTCCTCCAAAAGAATTTCATGGATATGATGCCAGCACGCTAAGTAGACCACTTTTCTCTCCAGCAGCGTTTCTACCAAAACGCAGGCTTCTTTCTTTCGTCCTGTGTTGCTGGAAGTTTTGTCAAAGCTGAGTCCTTTGATGCAATCCTTTAGGCCTCAGTCAGACACAAAAGAGTTTCGCGATTTCGCGAACTTGGGCGGGCTGCATGTTGGACAGCACGGAATTAGGATGTACTACAAAATGTCAAAATATGTCGTTAAGCTGTTGTTCCCATGCATATCCAGTGGCTCCGCCACTGCCCGTACTTTGGTAGTGCCGAACCCCAGAGAAGACTGAGGAGGAGGACGACGCTTATCCTTTTAATATGACACAGTGTTACTTAGCAGTTACTAACTAATCATATGACCATCCCAAAATCATGAACCTACGTAAAATATGGCAAAGGACACACATAATCAAGTACTCAAATTTCGTTCGTTCTATAACTTATCTGAAGTACGTTGACGTTTAAACACCTTTCAATCGTGTATTTCTAAGGCTACATAAACGTAATTTATTTTGAATCATTAGTTCGTTCCATATGTTCAGAACTGATCTCAACTACGGTTGGCGTTAACGGCTCTGGTAGCCATAAGGCAATGTCGAATGGGCACTACTAATTATGCCAATGGAAAAAGTAAGTAAGTAAGTAAGTAAGTATTTCCTTTATTGAGAAGCACTAGCAAACGCACAGCACTGTACATAGCAAGATTAATACATTCAAACAAATAAACAAAACAATTTCTATATACAACCATAGAATTGAATGAGAGGCTTTATTGTACAGAGGAAGAAGAGCTAGAGCTAGTCATAGGGGAAAAAGAAGGGTTTAAATAGCCAGATCTAGGGAAAACATATCGTTTATTTGTATAGCATCCGGGCAAGGGAGCATTTCTGAGACAGGTTGTCAAACATGGGAAGCTCACGGTTATGGGACCGTGGCCGCAGGGAGTAGCGCGATTGCTTGATCGGTGGCAACAATTGATGCAGAACATGACAAGGATTGTGCAGAATACAGGCAAAGAGTCTAGTATCCGCATTGCTGCAGAGAGTCTCAAATGAGGGAGAAGATGGAGGTAAGTACCCCTGGCGTACCAACCTTCGGATAATTCCCTCAAGGGCCTCCCGTTCCTGCACTCTCGCAAAGCCCCACCACACAGGCGAGCAATACAGCATCATACCAACCGTAGTGGCACGAACTACATCAAATAAACTATCCCCCGAGAGCCCATGCGACCTCAGGATCCGAAGTGCATAAAAGGACTGCCTTGCTTTTATGGTCAGACGTTTAATGTGACTAGAGAACCCAAATTTCGCTGTAAGCTCAACACCAAGAATATTTAGGGTTTGCACTCTTGCGATACCTTTTAGAGGAGGGGGGAACATACCGATGGTACCCCGGGGACGCGTGAAAATTATCTCACAAGAACAATGAAATACGCTAGGCTACGTAAGATGTCACTAAACATTCGGTAATACGGATAATAATTGTTTCTGTTCAGACACTTGAGTTTATTTCGACACTATACATAGTGTTATTTTAGTACGTTTGATCACAGTATAAGAACAACGTTACAGCGAAAACTGTAAGAAATATTCAGATCAGTGTCAACGGCCTTTGATGTATGGGATGTCGTTAAACTTCTGCATCCAAACATCACTGATCCCTCGCGAAAAAGTAAATAAAGTTGCCATAAGACAGTGTTAGAGAATGGACATCACTTGTTATGTTAAAGGAAAAAAGGATATAGAAACCTAAAGCCAATAGACTCTAATAACAGCGGCTAATGTTAGACTCTGTCTAGACACCTTAGATAGTTTGCTTCCGACGCTATAAATAATCCTCATTTTAATTCGGTCGTCGCGAACTCCGCCACTGTTCGCTTTCTGACAGTGCCAGTCCCAAGCCTGAATAAAGGAGGAAGGCGACGCTAATGGTCTTTGTTACCACACAGCTAGTCGTTAAAAAGGAAACACACACACTCGGTTGTCGCTAAAAGACGCAAACATGGCACTCAGAAGCGCCCTCTACCGTTAAAGAGTCAACAACTCGGCAAACTACAGAAGGAAATCAAAAAGAGAGAAATATATTACGACAACGGAGAAGAAGGCGCAAAGGTTTTGACTCGACAGTGACCTCTGGTGTGAAAATCAGTTGTTGTACTATTTAGATTTATGGAACTATTTGGAAAGAAAAATCGTATGTAAAAGTGGTAAAGAAAACGACCAACGGATTTCATTAGACACCTTTTAAACGATATCTCACGCACTATAAATAAATATCTACGCAATTTTCGGTCAATTATTCGTTTGGTTGTATATATATATATATCGCAGGCTCTACGTTAACGGCTGTTTCAGCCACAAGACATTGTTAAACAATGGACGACAATTAATTACAAGAAATAAACTATTGCGTAATATATCGCAAAACACTTCCTACTTCCAACTAAGGCGTCACAGGGCTATTCGCAAATCTGTTTCTTCCTCGACCTTTACCTCAATTGTCCACGCTTTCGTCTGCTCTCGAATAGACTACTGTAATTCTCTCCTTGTTGGTCTCCCTAAGGTTCGCCTCTCTCCTCTACAGTCAGTACTTAATGCTGCTGCTAGACTGATTGCTCGTCTTCCTCGATTCTCTCACATCTCTTCATTCATGGTTGAAGAACTTCACTGGCTCCCTCTATCTGTCCGAATACAATTCAAGGTTCTTATTTTAGTCCTTCAGTCTCGTCTGGGTCTTGCTCCGAAGTACCTTTGCGACCTCATGCTTCACCCTCTCTCTGCCACTTCGCTGCGTCCTCTCCGATCCTCTGATCGGCTTGACCTTTTTGTTCCCCGTGTCAGGACTGCGATGACTCAATCCAAATCCTTCGCCTGCATAGGTCCTCTGTGGAATGGACTTCCTCCACCGGTTCGCTCTGCCATCCTTTCTGGTAGTCTCTCCTCATCTTTTCGAAACTAAAATCCTGCCTTTTCCCTCGGGTTGCTCGCACTGGAAGCGCTTCTGAAAGGCTTTTGCTGTGAGAAGCGCTTTATAAATAGCCAAATACAATACAATACTACTACAGCTGCTGCTGCTGCTGCTACAACAACAACAACAACAACAACAACAACAACAACTACTACTACTACTACTACTACTACTACTACTACTACTACTACTACTACTACTACTACTACTACTACTACTACTACTACTACTACTACTACTACTACTACTACTACTACTACTACTACTACTACTACTACTACTACTACTACTACTACTACTACTACTACTACTACTACTACTACTACTACTACTACTACTACTACTACTACTACTACAACAACAACCACCTCCACCACAACCATCACCACCACCACCACCACCCAGTGTTTAATCTAGTCCCCTTGCTGTCGGGGGGAATCGAGGGTTCTCGGGGGGATCCCAATTATTTCAAAAGTTCATAAAAGCTGAGGACCGGGGCAATTTTCTCGAGGGGGTTAGTAACAAGACTTTTCCAAGAAAATTTTCGAGGGGGTAGTAACAAGAGTTTCCCAAAAAATTTTCGAGGGGGTAGTAATGAGAGTTTTCCCAAGAATTTTCGAGGGGAGGGGTAGTAACGAGAGTTTCCCAACGAAAATTTTTCGGGATAGACAATAAATCCTGGGGGAATTATCCCTAAATTTCACACTTTCTGTACAAAATTTCATCTCTTCCATTTTTCTGGGCGGGAAACCTCGATCCTGGGGGGAACTTTCCCCCCCTAGAGACGCCTAGATTAAACACTGACCACCACCACCACCACCACCAGCTAGATATTAGTTTAATGCTGTGTCGACTTAGACACCTTTAAAACTTTGCTCTTTGATACTCTAATAATCACCGGCTTGATCTGCTTGTTTTAAGTAAGTAAGTAAGTAAGTATTTCCTTTATTGAGAAGCACTAGCAAACGCACAGCACTGTACATAGCAAGATTAATACATTCAAACAAATAAACAAAAATTTCTATATACAACCATAGAATTGAATGAGAGGCTTTATTGTACAGAGGAAGAAGAGCTAGAGCTAGTCATAGGGGAAAAAGAAGGGTTTAAATAGCCAGATCTAGGGAAAACATATCGTTTATTTGTATAGCATCCGGGCAAGGAAGCATTTCTGAGACAGGTTGTCAAACATGGGAAGCTCACGGTTATGGGACCGTGGCCGCAGGGAGTAGCGCGATTGCTTGATCGGTGGCAACAATTGATGCAGAACATGACAAGGATTGTGCAGAATACAGGCAAAGAGTCTAGTATCCGCATTGCTGCAGAGAGTCTCAAATGAGGGAGAAGATGGAGGTAAGTACCCCTGGCGTACCAACCTTCGGATAATTCCCTCAAGGGCCTCCCGTTCCTGCACTCTCGCAAAGCCCCACCACACAGGCGAGCAATACAGCATCATACCAACCGTAGTGGCACGAACTACATCAAATAAACTGTCCCCCGAGAGCCCATGCGACCTCAGGATCCGAAGTGCATAAAAGGACTGCCTTGCTTTTATGGTCAGACGTTTAATGTGACTAGAGAACCCAAATTTCGCTGTAAGCTCAACACCAAGAATATTTAGGGTTTGCACTCTTGCGATACCTTTTAGAGGAGGGGGGAACATACCGATGGTACCCCGGGGACGCGTGAAAATTATCTCACAGGATTTGCTTGAGTTAAGCTTGAGGTTGCAACTCTGTGCCCATACACTAATATGCTCAAGCTCAATCACAGTTGTAGTGATACTTGATGCAGGGACAGCGAGATAGCAATCATCTGCATATCTAAAAATGCGATTGCATTTATTAACAGGTTTTAAGTCAGAGATTGCAACTACGAAATCCATCGGGCCCAAACCGGAACCTTGAATAATACTTGCATTAATTCGTGCCAGAGAAGATATTACACCGTTAAACCTAGTGCAATGACTTCGATTATGAAGTAAATTCAAAATCCAATTAAAAATGTGATCAGGAATTGGGAGAGAAGCAAGTTGTTCGGCTAGATATGAATGTCTGACAGTGTCAAAGGCTTTGGAAAAATCCAATGAGACCAAACGTACATAGGGTTCATAGCATAAGGTTTCAAGGATGTGGTTAGATACAGCCATCAAAGCAGCAGCCGTTGAGCCCGTAGGTCTAAAGGCATACTGATCATCAAATTTGTGATTAGTGTCTGTGTTGGTGATTACCGGGTACATATATATACGGGTAACGATTTTTTCAAGAATTCTACAAAGGATGGAAGTAATGGAGATGGGGCGGTAATCCGATTCCATTCTTGGGCATGCCACTTTGGGGATTGGTGTAATACAACTTAACTTCCACTGTGGAGGAACATATGAATGTAACAAAGAATTTCTAAAAAGGGTTGTGATGGGTGCAGCCAACAGGTGAGCCATGCTGCTGTTCTTGTACTTATTGAATTGTATATTGTCTGTATATTATTGTCGTCAACGGCCTTTGATGTCATAAGACGACGTAAAACTGTGGAATAATAATAATGCTTGTTTAGTTTCCTTCGGATTCCTTCTTCGGATATTTTTTGCTATAATGCCACGCGAAGGGTAAGAACTCCTCGCAATAACTTCTGCCGACGTCAACGGCTTTTGATGCCATAAGATGTCGTGCTAAACTCTGGATCCTATCATCTATTTGCCGGAATATGGAGTGGTAAACCGGTCGCTCAGAATACCACAGAAGAATAGGAGATAAACCGATAATAAACAAATTCAACTAAAGATCTCATCAGAATTTCGATCAAAAGAACGAAATATGATATATACAGACTTGTTTTTGTTAAAGCGCGCTATATATCATTAGTTGTTACGCAATGTATATTGAATCCAATTAGGATAATCGTAATCGTAATCGTAATCATAATCAAGCATTTATATAGCGCCACTCAGAAACAGAGGCGTTCCCGACCCGGGCCAGTCTCTTCACTGGTAAAGAGAGGTTTTCAGGCGCTTCCGGAACTGGTCAAAAGAACTAGAAAAAGGTCAGTCCTGAGGGACTGAGGTAACTCAGAGCTCGAGGGTACGCGTACCCTAAAATAGAATACGTTAAAATACGTACGTACCTTTCAAAAAATAGAATACGCGTATGGTACGTATCATACACGAAAATTTATTTATGGCTTACTAGGCGACCCATAGCCTACGTATAATTTGACATTAGTGCATTAAGTGCAATGTATGCTGGATAAACATAGACCTACAATATAGCATTGCAGCAATTTACTACGCTGTATACTGGGTTGTTACTGTTTGCCTAAATTAAATTGAACATTCTTATAATGAGCAATGACGTGGTTAACGTATTTTTGTATTGTTTACGTACCCTATTACGTACCCTAAAATAGGGTACGTTAAAAACGTACGTACCTTTCAAAAATAGAATACGTATGGTACGTACCCTCGAGCTTTGGGGTAACTGGTTCCAGCTATTGGGACCAACAATAGCGAAACTCCTAGACTGGGCCGTAGAAGTACGCACCCGCGGGACAACCAAGTAACCACGGGCCGAGGACCGAAGGGAGGAACGACTGGGCAGAGAAGATACTGGGGTACAAACAGTGTGATTCTCGTTAACGATAACGATAACGAAAATGTTCGTTAACGAAAATAAAATGACTTCGTTAACAATAACTATAACTATAACTAAAAAATATCATTAACTATAACTATAACTATAACGAAAATAACACTAACGAAAATTCATCTTTATTTTCGTTAATGCAAAAAAAAAAAATAGGAAGTGCAATAAGGACGATTCGACATAAATGAGAACGAAAAATGCGATATTTTTATTATGCAATTTGTCAGTTACTTTAGAAACTCGTGTATTCATGAAGCTGAATACACCCATGCTTCAAAGGCTTTCAAAGTTCTGAGCAAATTGTGAAACAGCGTGTTAATACGCACAATTGTGCTTATAGCCTTAATTATTGTAACTACTGTAAGTAGTAACTAAAATTAACTAAAATAAAATTCCATTAACTATAACTAAAATAGAAAACCATTAACTATAACTGTAACTACAACTAAAATAAAATCTGTAAGGAGAATCACACTGGGTACAAAAGGCCCTAAGATAGTGAGGAGCGGAGCCAGCAAGACAGCTTCGCATGAGGGAACCGACCTTGAAATGGATGTGGTGGCGGATGGGGAGCCAGTGAATGGAGTCACGAATAAAATAGGAGATATGGTCAAACTTTGCAATGCCCCTATAAGGCGGGCGGCAGCGTTTAGAATGGACTGAAGTTTAGATGTATTTGTAGAGGAGAGACCAATGTAGACCGCATTCCCATAATCAATCCTAGAACAGATCAATGCATGGACCAAAGTCGTGATAGCGTGCAGTGGTAGTGATTGGTGGATGGCACGGAGTTGGCGTAGGTAGTAGAAGCAGGAACGAGAGATACTATTGACGTGATCAGACAGAGAGAGGACAGGATCAAGAATGAATCCAAGATCGATAATAATCGACGAACAGAAAGAGAAACTCATTGGAAAGAGGAAGGAAAATGACAAAGATATCAGATAAACTACGAAGAAACTAAAAATCAATTTCCGAATTGTCACCGGCCTTCCTTTGCAGCTGTCTTGTTGAGCTGTCAGGAGTGTCAGGAGAAGAAATGTACTTAAGATGCCTCGATGATTAGAAATTACGTTACGACACCTTTAAGTTGCGTCTTTACATCGCAATATATTCGAAATGTTGTCTTTAAAAGGCGGCTATAGTCGATGAGATTATAATTATTATAAGCGCTAGAGAGCGTATGACGTATGTTTCCTTGTGAAATCACAATCGCTAAGCGACCGTGACAGCCCCAACCTAGGCATTCTAAATATAGACATCGATGTTTAGTTTTGTGTATAGCCTATGTATCACAGCTGAAGTTGTACTGTGAAATTAAGCTTGCATGACGTCAGCCAGCGCTCATTAACATAATTGGTGACGTTCCACGCAATAAACGTCGATGATGACGTCGATTTCTCGATTATGACGTCAGTCAACGCTAATTTTGGCTAGCTTAAGGGCCAAGGCCGTTTTGAATCGGTAGCCTCAACATTGATTATAGATGCTCGCTCTAGTGATATATTTATATATACTACATCTCTATGGTTCTATCTGTTGAAAGGCTAAGGATTGGAGTGAATCGATCGTCGGTTGATAATTACATTGAATCATAAGGCAAAACATTTTCAAAGCGCGCAATGCGACATGTCGCGAACCAGGTCAAATGGTAAAAAGTTTATAACTTCTACAAATATAGGCATACTCTGAAAAATTAATACATCGTTTTATTCAGTATTAAGAGCTCTATCCAACAGTATAATGAATGACACTTAATTAGTTTTCAATTAAAATATTTTATAAGAAAACCTGCAATTTTCTCGAAAAAATGCTATTTCTCGTAAGTTTGGCCCTCTGGTGGGGCGGAAGACATTAATATTTAAAAAAAACTTTTTCGACATTTTTTGACCCCATACCATAAGCCAACTGTTGGTTGCTATTACTTGTTGAATTTCTAATTTTCGCTTTTTTCACTCCACCATAATATATATATATATACATACATACATACATACATACATACATACATACATACATACATACATACATACATACATACATACATTATGTTACATACAAGACCTATGATGATATTTGACTATTTGAGGATAGTTAGCATTGTATGTAACAGGTAGAATTGCACCTGTCTTTCTTGCTTGTCGTTTCATGGAAGGATGGGCTGGAGGGTCCAAGTGGCAGCAGCTGACTGTTTGGCGGGAAAGATCCTTTGGTTGGGATGGTAAAGGGATGAGTGCGTAGACAGTGGGTTTAAGAATCTACCCATCCTTGTTTAATGTGTATAAAAGTGGCTGATATGTGAACTCTGGAGTTCAGTTCCGTCTAACTCTGGAGTGCAGCTTGATGTCTGTTGCTGATCGTTTGATGTTTTACAAAGAATACTGAACTTTGACAAGACTTGTTGTGCTGTTCATACTGGCTTGGACCTCTTTGCGAGAATCTAGGACACGAGTTACGACCAGTATGTAACAATACATACATACATACATACATACATAAATACATATATATACACATATATACATAAATGTTTTGATCCCCAGAATGACAGACAGACAGACGCGCAGGCAGACAAACAGAGAGATAGCAGACTGACGTAGGTGCCTAGATGGCCACTTCCTGCGCACTAGCAGTGCCAGTCCCAAGCCTGGAGAAAGGAGGAAGGCGATTCTAGACATCATTGTCGTTAGACAGCAACTAACGAACCATTAAGCGTTCAATCAAGCTGTGTAAATAACAATCGTTCAGTTAGTTATCAATATGATTATAGTCTTGTATAATTAATCGGTGAGGATTTGACTAAATTTGATTCCTACGGGAAAGAGTTATTTAAAGTGACTTAACTTTCCTGAGGGTAAGGTCGAAATCAAAGGTTCTGGCAACCAACAGATGTCGCTAAATGCTAAATAGTAATCTTTTACACAAAATCAATATAATTATAACTACGACGTAAACAATATTCTAAAGCTGTATTAATCGCTCTTCTGTCGCCAGATGTCTGTATATATTTAAAAAAATCTTTTTCCACACTCCGATATCGTAATAAGTAATCTTAGGTGTCTTACCATATACTTCAACGAATTATATAAAGCACAGTTTTAGACACCTTGAAATCGGTTAATTGTGACTCAATATATAAGACATTTTTCGTACAATCGGGGATAGTTCTGATGTTGGAAAATTTGGAAAATTATAAATATTAAATTATTAATTATTGGTTAACGAATATCTATATTGCCATATTATTATTATTCAATTTTTTTTCTTCAATATTACATATGGTTTGGTTTTATTACTGTATAAGAGTAGCTACTATGTTGCATAATACTGCATTACTGTGTTGCAGTAATGAGTTCTATGATTATAATTTGAATCTATTGAAACTAAACTTTAATTTATATTACATGTATGCTTTGTTGGTAAATGAAATTTTAATTATAGTGTATTAGATACACGAAATGTTTGAAAGAGTACTTCGTAAATTTCTTTTGTGGAACAATTGCTGCATAATAATAATATTGTTTCATTTGCATAAATTCTCTTTTTTAGGATATGGAACTCATAGACAATGAGATGAACTACTTTATATTGAAAAGTATTGAATATTAGTGAAATTGTAAAGCTCCGTTTCGTCACCTTGAATGGTGTTGTTCGGACGCTCTAGGGTTCTTGTACTTATTGAAGTGTATATTTTCTGTATATTATTGTCGTCAACGGCCTTTGATGTCATAAGACGACGTAAAACTGTGGAATAAAAAAATCGCAAGATCGTCCAAACGCATTGATATCATTTCTGTAGTATACGAGTTGGGTGTGGGATTTCCGCCGATGACATAGTGGGGCGTGGCGTATGCAGTGTATTGTATTGTATTGTATTGTATCTATCAATTTATATAGCGCCTCTCGCAGTGCACACCAATCAGAGGCGCTCCCAGTGCGAAAGACCCAGAGAAAAGAAAGAGGTCTTCATACAACGAAAAGAGGCACTTGGCCCACCAGTTAATAAGCAGGAACGTGTCAAAGGAGGAAGCTGGTTCCATAGTGCAGGGCCAATGAAGGCAAAGGCTCGCGTTTAGCCATAGCAGTTCTTGCTCGCGGGACAAAGAGATCATGCCGGTTTGATGAGCGTAGTGGGCGAAGAGAGGTAGCCGAGGCCGGCAGACGGATAAGGTCACATAGATACTTGGGAGCTCGGCCAGTATGCGACCGGTAGATGAATGAAAGTACCTTGAGCTGAGCCCGAGCAATGAGAGGAAGCCAATGAAGGTGGTCAAACATGAAAGCAGAAATGTGGGATGAGCGAGGAAGTCGGGCTACTAGTCTGGCCGCAGCATTTAGAACAGACTGAAGAGGAGAGAGACGAACCTTTGGGAGACCAACCAAGAGAGAATTACAGTAATCAATCCGAGAGCAGATGAAGGCGTGGACAATAGAGGTAAAGACAGAGGAGGAGACCGAGCGTCGGATTGCTCTAAGACGCCTCAGGTGGAAGTAAGAGGAACGTGTAAGATTGGCAATATGTTCAGAAAAGGTAAGGGTGCTATCCAGGACTACGCCAAGGTCTCGTACACTTGAGTGGAAAGTGAAGGACGGGAATCTCTCTGCAAGAAGAGAGTAATCCAGCTTAAGAAGCTGTTGGCCAGTGCCGAACCAGATGAGCTGCGTCTTATTTGGATTCAGTGAGATCCGATTAGAGGACATCCAGAGGTGCAAGTCACTCGAGAGAGCATCAATGCGGCCAGTAAGAGCAAGCTGAGCAGAGGGTGAACCATGGACAAGCGCCTGTACATCGTCAGCATAGAGGTGACCAGTTGAGGAGTGTTTAGAGAATATAGCTGGAATGTCGGCCGTGTATAAGAGGTAGAGGAGAGGACCCAGGACAGAGCCCTGAGGAACACCATATTTGACCAAGACCCAGGGAGTTCTAGAGTCACCACAAATAACCATTTGAGTACGACCAGTAAGAGAAGATCGGAGTCAGAGAAGAGGAAGGCCTCTGATGCCAAAGGAGGTCTCGAGGCGTTGCAGCAGAATGTCATGGTCAACCATGTCAAAGGCTGCAGAAACATCAAAAGAGAGCCAGCAGTGTAAGTTCAGATCTATCAACAGCGGAGTAGATGTCAGAGAGCAGGGACAGAAGGACAGTTTCAGTTGAATGATTAGCCCTGAAGCTTGATTGACTGGGAGGGAGAAGTCCTGACTGTTCAAGATAGGGGAGAAGTTGTAGAGAGACCAGGCGTTCAAGAGTCTTGGAAAGGAAGGAAAGGTTTGAGATCGGGCGGTAATTATGACAGAGGTCAGGATCCAAGTTAGGTTTCTTTAGAGTAGGATAGACAAGAGCTTGTTTTTGTGAGACGGGAAGATAGCCTTCCGAAAAAGAGACCTATTAAATAAGGATGTGACTAGCGGACCGCCAGGCGGTCCGCAAGTTTCCAATACTAGCGGGCCGCCAGTCTCACGTGACTCCAGAGAGAGATAGGCGGCCCTCAAATTTCGAATACTAGCGGTCCGCGAATACGGAAAATTGACAAACAACCTTAATTTAGGCATCGCCGCATACTTATTCATAGATTCCAACGTCTTTGCATCACGCATTGTAAGATTACTTAAATTAGTTGTCTCATACACTTTTTCAATTTTATAACTCGTTAAAACTAAAAAACAACTTTGCCCGACATAAATGATCGGACACGTGACTGGCGGCCCGCTAGTATTTCAAACTTGCGGGCCGCCTGGCGGTCCGCTAGTCACTCGATTAAATAAATAGAGTAGAAACGAAACAATGTCATCAACAACATCAGCAATAATAAAAGGAAGAAGAGGGTCCAGTTCACAAGACTTTAAGTTCGAAGAAACGAGCAGACGTCGTAGGTCGGTTTCCAGAATCGGTCGAAATCCATCAAGTGTACACAGAGTGTTAGCCCAGTTAGCTACATTGGTTAGAGGGTGAGTTCCATGCGCTTCTGTTCATACGATTAATTTTATTAATTAATTCATTCATCCAGTCAATCCTATATTCAGAGGATTTCAGATTGGGGGCAGCAGATCTCACTCAATTAGCCAGAGACATTTTCCAACTGGCACCATTCGGTTAAGAAATTATAAATTCAATACACTGATAAATAGGCAGCCAATGAATTGCGTTAGGGTAAGGGTTCAAGGGACACAGTGGCCGATTGGTTAGCGCCCTGTCTTTAGACACCTTTAATACAGTATCAACCGGTCCTATATATTTATTGGACACGGTGTCCGATTGGTTATGTTCGGTTTAACTTAAGTTTATCTAAGAACTGTGAGAAAATTTAATAATATTCAGAAACATTTTTCTTATCGACGCAACGGTCTTTGTTGCCTTAAGATGTCCATCCATCCGATTGGTTAGAGCGCTTGCCTTGTAGCAGGAAGATTATGGGTTCGAACCTCATCCATACAAAACAGTTGCTGTGTAAGGACCGAGAGCAAGTCCTTCAGTCACTATTGCCATCGATTGATGATTTATTATGCAAAATAGCGCTTAGTAAATGCGTAAAAATCCTAATCCTTTAAAACGAATTATAATACTAATAGTATTGCAAATAATGATAATAACAATGGCAATCATGGTATTAACAATAATAATTACAAAATTTATAATAATTGTTCACGCCTTCGTTACTGGTCGTTATTGACCACTGTTGCTCCTTTCTTGCTGGCCTTCCCCTTGGGGTCATGAGACGGATAGATTATAGTTATGCGCTAGGCTGCTCGGCCTATGGGTGGCTTCCTAAATTCGCCTCTGTCTCTGCATACAGTCATACGTAGCCTAATGTTTTGCATTGGCTGCCTGTGTCGCAACGGATTTCATACACATTGTTGTTCTGGTTTCTCGTTGCGTTCTTGGCTGTTCTTACTTGTGCGAACTTTCCAGCCCAGTGTTCGACGTTGCAGCGCGTCGGGCGCTTTGCTCTTCGACGAGGGGTGAGATTCTAGTTCCACGGGATCGCTTGACTATTAGGCAGCGCCGTGCTTTTTCGGTTGTGGGCCCTTCCATCTAGAATGACCACCCGCTTGAGCTCCGCTCCTTACTTGTGACCCATCCGACCGGGTTCTACAAGTCCCTCGGGTCTTTTTTTTATTTAGTCGTAGCTGGGTCGGGAGCGCTCCAGAGCAGGTTCTTGAAGTGTAAATGCTAGTAATGAATGAAAGAATGAATGGACAAATACATAGACAAACAGACATAGACAGTCAAACAGGCAGAAACAGACAAACACAAAGATACAGAAGGATAAACAGTGTTGAAATCATTCGTTGATCCGAAATTAGATTTTTGGATCTATTTGGAAAGAAAAATCGTATGCCAAACGTGGTAAAGTAAAAACCATCGGATTTCATTAGACACCTTTTAAATGATGTCGAAAACACTATATGTATATATATATATACCTACGCATTTGTCATAGTTTGACATATTCCTTGGACGCATGTATCTCATGCTCCACGTTAACGGCTCTTTCAAATAATAAGACATTTTAGACAATGGACGACATTTTAACCCTCGGACAAAAAATAGGGAGGGGTGGTAAACACTCAAAAACTACGGTCAATATAGAGATTTTTGTTTCCACATGGAATATAATTTTGGCATTTTAGGAAGCTGTAGCATATTCATTGGCGCACATTTTGAGGTAAACATCATGGTGGTAGCCCACGCCATTCAAAAGTTATACCTGATATGTATTAGGCACCAGGGGTGGATACTGTATACCCAGATTTTCGACTATATCTTAACAAAGAATTTAACTTACTTACTTACTTAGTAGTGCCATTCTAAAACGTGGGAATGTGGGGCTACATTTCTATGGTCACTGAGTTGACCTGAGACAACCGGAAGTACAGCAAATAAATAATAATACGCCAACATGCGTCTAAAATGGCTGAATGGAAGCACTCTATAGTTTTTTTGCAAGATGGCGTATTCATTTGTCTTCCTGGAAGAGAAACAAAGATACCATTCTTTAGAGGGAATGGAGGGCTTCATTTGCATACCAACATCTTTGTCTGTTGAATACCGGAAGTGATCAAAATAAATAATAATACCCGTAAAGTGTGAAAATGGCTGAATACACATTACAACGTAAACCGATATATATTTATGGAAATATATGTATGTATGTACATTTATACTATATAAACATGTTTAGGGATGATTATCTGTATCTTTTATACATAGATTAGTTTCAAAACACACATAATCTTATATTTGTTTATCCAAAAAGTACAAAATGTACGCAACATATAAAATATTGCTAATTAATGGGTTCCATTGTTAAAAGTGATGTAATTTCGAGGTGCATTCACATAATGCAACAACTAAATATACCATTCTGTGCAGAAATGAATGCTGAATCCATTGCTATATACAAGTTATGATAGGTGAAACCAAACACGAAATCCAGGGGGGTGGTAACCACCCCCCTTGGTAGTCCGTGTTACAAAAAGCTTGGTAGCCCTAGGGTTAATGGCAAAAAATAGAACATGTCGCTAAACACTCAAAACTACGGTCAATATAAGACTCTGTTTAGACACCTAAATAATTTGTTTCAGAAGCCGTATATCATCGTAATTTTTATACCTAAAGTCTGCTACTGTCCGTAGTTGCTAATAATTATTACTTCGTTGTATTATAATTATTATTGTTTTATGCTGTATGTCCCATTGTGCGTTTGCAAGTGGTGTAATTAAGAATATACTTACTTACTTACTACAGTAGTGCCAGTCCAAAACGTGGACAAAGGAGACTTATGGAGATAACGATCACTGCCAAGCACAGTGTCGTTAAGCAGTAACTACTCAATCAACTCTGCCAATACTCGTAGTATGACGGTCCTTGGCACGGATGCAAGATGGCGACGCTTATCATCTCTCTTATAACAGAGCGCCGTAAAACAGCAACTAACCAATCATTCGCTTTTAGGTCGAAGTCGGCTAAGGATGAGACTGTTGTGCGGTCATGTTCGGGTGAGTTTAAACCCCAAAGTGGCATTGCCGAACATTCAACGAAAACAACAGACATCATCGAAAAGTGGCGTAAGAAACTTAGAAAAAACCGCACTAAGGAGCGTTCTATGCCGTGGTAGAGTCGATCGTTTGACAAATCACAGAAGACAATGAACTGGAGAAATATATAACAGAGAAGAGGCCGCTAAGGATGTACTGACGTCAAAGAGTCAAACGCTTCGAAAATATTGCAACAAACAACAAAAGATAGAGCGGAGGGCAACTGTGCTGTCTGCAATTACAAGATCCAAAAGAACAGGTGATCCTAGTTGAACTTGAGGCATGAACCGATGGCTATAGTTCGGCAGTTGAAAAGCTAAAGATTGGAGTGAATCGATCGTCGGTTGATATCGATATCGAATTATAAAGCAAAGATCTGCAAAACTCTGACTGACAGTCAAAGTATATATGCCACAGACGAACGCCGAATGTTGGTGGAAGGCTCCCTGAAGGCTCCCTGTGCCCAACCATGTGAGCTGGAAGACACAGATCAACTTCACGTTCGTGCATGTAGATGGAATGGGTGACCGAGTCTCCATGAAAGCCATGGAAAAATAGGAGATTAAGCGATAATAAAACTACAAATAAAGAACTCAGCAGAAGTCAACGGAACAGAAAAAATATGAGATATACATACAGGGCACTTAGAATATCCAGGAATAATCTGAGGACAACATTAACAACAGCACCTCGGAATCATAATGTTGTACAACAGCAACAGGCACAATACGTTGCCCTTTGAATAATAAGAACGAAGGCCAGGGCCGTTAACGTTGACAGTATAAAATAATGTATCTTTTTACTAATAATTATAAAGAGAAACGTAAGTCATTGAACGATATTGGATCCACAGTTTAACGGCAGCTTATGACAACATATGAATGAATGAATGAATGACTACGACAATTTCTACAGCGCCGTAACACGGCACATGCCGTTACAAGGGCGCTTTAACAAGTTCAACACTGAATCAGAGATACGCTTTTCCAAAGTAATATGTCTTGAGCCTGGACTTGAATGACTCCATAGTAGGTGCAGCTCGTATTGATGGTGGAATGCTATTCCAGCATCTGGGTCCAGCCACGGAAAAGGCACGATCACCAAAGCCTGTTCTTGATTTCCGCACCTGCAGATCGCCCTTCGCCTCAGATCTCAAAGAAGGTCCGGCTCTGGTCGACGACACACTCACACAATATTCTGCAAGGTACCCCGGCGCCGCACCATGCAGGGACTTGTACACAAGTAGTGCAAGTTTATGTTCTATCCGGTACCGCACCGGAAGCCAATGCAACACATCACGGAGCAATGGTGTTACATGATCGTATTTTCTACGATTGCATACTAGCTTTGCTGCCGAATTCAGCACCGATTGAAGTCGGTCCAGGAGGTGTTTGGGTGCCCCCGCCAGTAGGCTATTGCAGCGGTCGACCTGAGTGGTGACAAAACAGACGACCGCCGTTTTTGCTGCCTCGAAAGGTAGTGATCGGATGCAGCTCCTGATTAGCCTCAACTGACGGAAGCATTTGCTCACCATCTGTCTTACATGGCACGTCATCGACAGGTCGGCTTCAAGCATAGCACCGAGGTCACGAACAACTCCCTTGGGCAGCAGTCGTTCACCGCAGATCTCCAGATCTAGGCCGTTTCCGCCGACAAAGATTGGTTTTTTGGCATATTACAGCTCAATTTATTAAACGATATTAAACGATACTGTGTGTGTGTCCTTTTTAACGACTAGCTGTGTGGTAACAAAGACCTACGTAGTAAGTAAGTAACAGAAGTAAGTATGTAAGTAAGTAAGTAAGTAAGTAGGATCGGCAAATGATATCCTTTATTAAGCCAATTGCTAACCGCACTTTGGTGTACATCATGCAGTATATAATCACGAATAAATCATCCTAATAATAAAAGTTTTGCGTGCCTGACTGTCTGCAACAGGTAGAATTCTGTCATGTTAACGTGGACGTAGTGCATATACTACAGTTTTAATTGGGGGCAGTAGGTCATGTAGAATATGGCTTGGATCTGCACGAACAGCACCGAAGAGGCGGGTGTCAGCACTCTGGCATAGTTGTTCGAAACTTTGGTTGGTGTATAATTGTATTGCATTGAATTTAAAGATTTATAAAGCGCCTCTCGAAGTGCACACCAAGCAGAGGCGGTCCCAGCGAAAGTCCTCGGGAATAAAGACAAGTTTTGAGGTAGCGAAAAGTTGTGGCAGGGCCACCAGATAGTAGGATATATGGTGGTGCGAACAAAGAGGGGAAGTTGATCCCATAGCGAAGGGTCAACGCAGGCAAAGACACGGGACTGACCTATGGCCATTCTCACACGAGGAACAAAAAGGTAAAGACGATCCAAAGAGCGTAGCGGGCGAAGGAAGGCAGCCGAGATAGGCCGACGTATTGAGTCACAGAGGTATTTAGAGTCAAGACCTAGGTAGGATCGGCAAATGAGGACAAGTACCTTTAACTGGATGCATGCAGTAAGAGGAAGCCAATGTAGTAGTTCAAGCATAAATGTAGAGATATGGGAGAATCGCGGCAGACGGGCAATGAGTCTGGCGGCTCCATTAAGAAACGATTGCACAAGGGTAAGGCGCACTCTAGGGATACCAACAAAGAGGGAATTGCAATAGTCAATGCATGAGCAAATAGAGGCGTGAACTGTTGAGGTAAAAACCAAAGAAGAAACAGAGTCGTCGGAATGCCTTCAGGCGTCGGAGATAGTAATAGTTGGAGCGGGTGAGATTAGAAATGTGGTCAGTGGAGGTGAGAGAGCTGCTTCCCATTTTTATTAGACTTAGGACTCGCACCGCCCTAAAATGGCAGTGGTGTAGTCTAATGAGACTAATGAGTTGACAGTTGGTCAACTGCGTAATGAATAATACAAACACCTATTATTTTCTATAAACACTTTGACATTGTAACTGATTGCGGTGTGCCAATCAGAGTTGTCTTTCTCAATAAACGAATATAATTAGTTAGAAAGGTGTTCAAATGTGTTTTCCGCGCCATTCCTAATATTTTGAATTACTGCAAAAGCGAATGTCAATACCGTCGCCCCTTGAGGCTTCAGAATGGCAATGTCGTAGAGCTGGATGGAAGAAATTATTTTGAACAGTTCACATCTTTCGCATACAGCTAATTAGACTTGTCGAAGAAAATAAGTACGCTTAAATTGATTGTTGTTATAGGTTGGTGAGTTGCCCTCCTCCTTTCTTAGGCATTTAGACACTTTTAAATCGTTTCTTTCAGACACTATGATATTTGTAACTTTCGTCCAATGGCTAGTATACATTAAGAATTTAATAAATGATTGGATAATTACTGCCTAACGACGTCTACCACAACAAAGATGATTAGCGTCACCCTCCTTCCTTATCGAGGATTGGGACTGGCACTGCCAGAGTACATGCAGGGGCATCTTGAGTTTAACGATTTCCTACACTTGTAAGAAATGGTTGAAAGCGTGCCTGCTCCCAAATTATGTCCTACCTTGATTCCAATTAACGGATACGAAGTTATGACTACTATTATTGTGTTCATGAAGAGCGTTTTAAAGGTGTCGAAGGATCCACATAGTCTTAACGGCGATATACAGTAAATTGTAGCTCATGGACAACACCCACTTAAAAAGCGAACGACGACTCATCGATTTATAGGACGAAAACAGACCTTTAAAGAGGTGTGTTATTATTTAACCTCGATGCTAACTGATTATCTGAAACGAATTAAGAAAGCATAAAAATAAAAAAACGTCTTCTATGATTCCATATGCCATATTTTAGTCTTCAGTTCTCACCATGGCGCTATTTATAGTTTCATGCATTGTCCAACGACCCATTGTGGTTCCCACACCCGTTAACATTACCCTCATTCTTTACCAAAGTTTCGATCTTTATTATTCCACACGAACGGTGGGAACTGTTAGAAATAATTACTGCAGACCACTTTAATTTGTTAACAAAAGATGTCGTTAAACTATGAAATCAATCCAATCCTCAACTTCAAAATGCTTATTACAGCTGCATTCAGTGATACGAGAAAATTCGTGAGAATTGTTCAAAAATTTGTCCAACGTCAAAAGTCTTTGCTGTCAAAAGATGTAGTTACGCTGTTTGATCCCATCTCCAAGTCCGCCACTGCTCATACTTTGGTAGTGCCAGACCTATGAGAAAATAAAGGAGGAGGGCGACGCTTACATTTTGTAATGACACAGCGCTGTTAAGCAGTAACTAACTATAATATGCAATTTTCTTTCATTGAATTCATATAGAGCTCCAATATGACAAAACTAATTTATGTCGAAGGCAACGGCCATTGTTGTCATAAGCTGTCGTTAAACTATGGATCCATCCATTGAATTCATACGGCCTCTGAATACATCCATACACACCCTTTAAACATTTCTATAACACCCTATAATAAGCAGGCGGATTAAATGAATGCAGCTAACAACCTTCCGACACTGTCTCCGTTTAGTATAAGAAGACAAAGTTGAACTGCAACTAAATCGTTTATAAGATCGTCTATACAATAATTATAATTATACGATTATAATAATGCTGCAGTATGCGTTACAAAATGGCTGGAACTGTTCACGATAATTTCTACCGACGTCAGCATCCTTCGTTGCCATACAAATTATCTAATAGCTGCACAGAACGCCTTGAAGAAACACTAAATTAACTTTGTGCAGGATATTGACCAAAAGACACTGTACAGTTGAACATAATTGGATATAGATTTATAAATTTCTTGTATCTCTGTTGAACCTGTCCAATCGTTTCTTTTTCAGAGGCCACATTAACCCTCAATGGGTCCTTGGGGTGCAATTGCACCCCATGGCCGATTCTATGGCTACTCACGTGTTATTATTAAAATTTCAGCAGTTATCTTCTAGGACATTGTAAGTGAACCATTTTTTCATATACTCATGCATAAAACGATAAAAAAAAAGTTGACGTCAATTTTTGCCAGCACAGATTCATCGGGGGTGCAAATGCACCCCAAAATTATAACGTTGATATTATGAACAAATTCAGGTAATTGGTGCTAATTAGGCCTACTGCAATAATTTGTTATGTTATTATCAATTATGTTAGAACATTCCTGATATTAGTTGGACCTTTTTAGAAGTCAGACATTTTGTTTTGCTTACATTTTCAGTATTAGAAAATAAATAACACGATGGCTAGGTATACCACAGCTCAAGCTCTTCGACTGATTATGGAAGAGGATTCAGAACCTGATGAAGACAGTGTAGCTGAAGGTGATGCCGATGATAGTGAAGATGGAGATTATTTGCCTGAAGTTGGTACTGCCTCTGATAACGAAGATCATGTGTCCGAGGAATCCGACGAATCAGAAGATGTCAGGGCGTCTGACGAAGAGCGCGTAAAGGAACCATCTACTACACGGAATACAAGAGGAAGAGCTCGTGTAAGTACTGCAAGAGGAATTACAAGAGGTACACGTGGGGCACGCCGTGGTTTTTCTCATGGACGAGGCGCGCACTATACTCCAGATCCGACACAACCCACCGCTGCGGAGCAGCTCATTGGTTGCACAAACACGATTGTGGATCGAACAGGCAGACATTGGACTACTGAGCCACCTGTAATTCACCGTCGGCAAGTTCAGGACATTATCCGGCAACAACCCGGCGTAACATCCGAGGGACGCAAAGATTCAATCAAAGAGGTATTTCAGCTTTACTTGTGCGAAGAGATCCTGTCTGTGGTCATCAGGGAAACGAACCGAGAAGCAGAACGTTGTTATCGAGAATGGAACTCTATTCATCAAGATAACCAAAAACGCTGGAAGACCTTCGACTGGACAGAATGCGAAGCATTTATCGGCCTATTGTTATTAGCAGGCGTCTATCGAGGCAATCAAGAGTCACTCGAAGAATTATGGTCCAGAAAATATGGCAGACCAATCTTTCTCGCCACCATGAGTCTAAAGCGCTTCAAGCAGATCTTGCACTATTGCAGATTCGACAACAAAAACACTCGGGAAGAACGGCGTGCTACCGACAAGCTGGCTGCCATTCGAGACCTGTGGACAATGTTTGTTGCCAGATTACGAAAATACTATATCCCTGGCACAGACATAACAGTCGACGAACAACTTGTCCCCTTCAGAGGGCGATGTCCATTTAGGCAGTACATACCCAGTAAACCTGCCAAGTATGGGATAAAGGTGTGGTGGTGCTGTGACAGTGCCACGTCTTATCCACTGAACGCAGAGGTCTATCTTGGGCGGCAGCCGAATGAAGTTCGAGATCACGATCAGGGAGCTCGTGTTGTGAAAGCAATGGTATCACCTTGGTACAAAAGTGGTCGGAATGTAGTGGGAGATAACCTATTTACAGGCGTTGCGCTGGCAGAAGAATTGCTTACTCAGGGTATGACCTATGTAGGAACGATGCGCAAGAACAAACGAGACATTCCTCCAAGCATGATAGCAAAAAACAGAGACGAATTTTCTTCGATCTTTGCATTTGATGGCAACAAAACGTTGGTATCATATGTCCCAAAAAAGGGAAAGTCGGTCATTCTTTTGTCGACAATGCATCACGACAAGGTTGTCGATGGTCTGAAACAAAAACCAGAGATCATCCTTCATTACAATGCAACTAAGAGCGGAGTAGATAACATGGATCATTTGGCTTGCATCTACTCATGTAAACGAAAGATCAACAGGTGGCCAATGGTCCTATTCTTTGACATGCTTGACACAGCTGCCATTGCCAGTTTCGTGATCTGGATGTGCAATAACCCTGACTGGAATAAGTCGTCCAAAGCGATACGTCGTCGCCAATTCATCATCAGTCTCGGGGAGTCTCTTGCCGAGCCACTTATAAGAAGACGTTTGGACAAGCCAGCCCTGCTCAGAGGACCGATCATGGACGCAATCCAACTTATAGAACTGGACTCTGGAGAATTTGAAGCAGGAACTGAGATACCAGCTAAAGTGAAGAGGACACAGGGACGTTGTCATCTGTGCCCGCGCGAGTGTGACAGGAAGACGCGCAAATTCTGCGATAAGTGCTCTAGGCCTGCTTGTCCGGCACACTCTGTCAATAATTTACTGTGTGACAAATGTACGATTTAGATAATTATGTCATTTGTTAACTGGTGTAATATGTTGGCCGTATGGCATATCTTACCATCGACTAGTCCAGCGCAGAGAGCGCCTCTGAGTCGGTTTATTTCCTGAAGGGGCGCTATATAAATGTGTTGAATAAATAAATAAATAAATAAAACATTGAACAGTATGTTTATATAAAATACATGGTATTCGATTACCGGTAGACAGAGCGTATCGTTGATTTATATTCTCAAACACTTAGGGGGTGCATTTGAACCCCAAGGACCTGGAACGTAACTTTCTGACAAGGACCCATTGAGGGTTAAATAAATAAAAATGAATATATGGCGTTATAGAGAAATGAAATTTACCTGAGCTGTCGTAAAACACAACAGCTGTTTTAGACACAAATAAATTGTTTATTTTAACCTTTTTATATTCGTAAGCTGTGTTTGGGTTCTGAATCATTCTGTGCTATCTCCTATCCCCATATGTAAAAATAATAATACCGAAGTCAATTGTCATGAGAAAAATATTATGACATTCACAATTAAAACACATTTTTGTTTTAACATTCTTTTGCTAAACATTGTTAAGTACAACTGTAACAACAGCAACAATCACTACTACTGGTCTCCCTAAGGTTCGCCTATCTCCTCTACAGTCAGTACTTAATGCTGCTGCTAGACTGATTGCTCGTCTTCCTCGATTCTCTCACATCTCTTCATTCATGGTTGAAGAACTTCACTGGCTCCCTCTATCTGTCCGAATACAATTCAAGGTTCTTATTTTAGTCCTTAAGTCTCACCTGGGTCTTGCTCCGAAGTACCTTTGCGATCTCATGCTTCACCCTCTCTCTGCCACTTCGCTGCGTCCTCTCCGATCCTCTGATCGGCTTGACCTTTTTGTTCCCCGTGTCAGGACTGCGATGACTCAATCCAAATCCTTCGCCTGCATAGGTCCTTCTCTATGGAATGGACTTCCTCCACCGGTTCGCTCTGCCATCCTTTCTGGTAGTCTCTCGTCATCTTTTTCGAAACTAAAATCCTGCCTTTTCCCTTGGGTTGCTCGCACTGGAAGCGCTTCTGAAAGGCTTTTGCTGTGAGAAGCGCTTTAAAATAGCCAAATATAATACAATACTACTACAGCTGCTGCTGCTGCTGCTACAACAACAACAACAACAACAACTACTACTACTACCTAACTACTACTACTACTACTACTACTACTACTACTACTACTACCACTACCACTACCACTACCACTACCACACTACCACTACCACTACCACTACCACTACCACTACCACTACCACTACCACTACCACTACCACTACCACTACCACTACCACTACCACTACCACTACCACTACCACTACCACTACCACTACCACTACCACTGCACCACTACCACTACCACTACTACCACTACCACTACCACTACTACTACTACTACTACTACTACTACTACTACTACTACTACTACTACTACTACTACTACTATTACCACCACCAAAACAATCATCATCACCACCACCACCAGCACCACCACCACGAGCTAAATATTATTGTAATGTTGTGTCGAATTAGACACCTTTAAAACGTTGCGCTTTGATATTATAATAAACAACGACTTGGTCTGCTTCTTTAGTTATATCCATTTTCCGTCTTCGAATATTTTTTTCATATAATGCCACACGAAGGCTAAGAACTCCTCAAAAGAACTTCTGCCGAAGTCAACGGCCTTTGTTGCCATAAGATTTCGTGTTAAACTCTAGATCCCGTAATTAATTTGAGGAATATATTCGCTCAGAATACCACAGAAGAATTGGAGATAAACTGATAATTAACAAATTCAACTAAAAATCTAATTATAAATCAACAAAGAGAGCGAAATATGAGATATACAGACTTATTTTGTTAAAACGCGTTATAAGTCATTAGTTGTATCGCATTGTATATTGAATCCAATTAGCATAATAATCAATGAACAGAAAGAGAAACTCATTGGAAAGAGGAAGGAAAATGCCAAAGATATCAGAAAAACAACGAAGAAACTAAAATAAATAAATTTCAGAATAGTTATTGTCACCGTCTTCCTTTGCAGCTGTCTTGTTGCGCTGTCAGGAGAAGAAATGCACTTAAGATGCAGCGAAAGATTCGAAACTACAGTCACGCTTCGACACCTTTAAATTGTACATTTACGGCGCAATATATTCGAAATGTTGCCTGTAAACGGTGGTTATAGTTTGGCACTTGAAAGGCTATGGATTGGAGTGAATCGATCGTCGGTTGATAACTACATTGAATGAGAAGGCAAAGATCTTCAAAGCACTGACTAACAGTTGACATAGAAGTCATCGCATGCCATAGAGTGGCATAGACGAACGCCGAATGTTGACGGGAGGATCCCTGTGCCTAACAACGAGAGTTGGTTCACACAGGGGAAGTCCATACGAGGAAATGGAGAGGGTGACCTGGTCGCCTCGAGAAATATGGGAAATAGGAGAAGAAGCGATAAGAAAAATGCAAATAAGGAGCTCAGGAGAACTCTACACATTGAAAAATATATGAGATATATATAGAAAACTGAAGAATATCCAGATATAATTTAAATAACTGAGATCGACAACAACACATCGGGGTCATACATGGTACACCAGCGACAGATGCGACAGAACAACAACAACAGATGCAACAAGGCTGAAACAGCGTCATACACAACCGTATTTTCGTTGTTATTATTCAAAGGGCTTGAATACGGCTGCTAGGGCCGTTTACGTAGAAAGTACTTGTCTATAGAGCTTTGCGACGTTATCAGTAATTGAAAAGTAAAATGGTAATATATAGATCCTGAGAATAGCGATTAAAAGGTGTTTAAATGCAGCTGTAGGTTAAAAGTGCCTGCGACAGTTTGCATATGTTTTCTTCTACTGATATTTAAATTATTCCAACTTGTCTGGACTTGAAGATTCCCGTGCTCAAGAGACCTACAATGTATGGCTGTCATGGTTAAACGTTGCCATCCTCTTCTACAGGTTTGGGAGTAGCAGAACTCGAAAACGGCATTTTCTGTCATGGGCATCCGCAGCGGATCCAAAGGGGAGTATTTGTCCCCCTCGGATTTTGCAATTGTTATTTCAAGAAATAGACTTCTGTTATAGTAATAGTAGTTTCAGTTTAACGACACTGTGTGATAACAACGATCATTAGCGTCGCCCTCCTCCTTTATCCAGGCTTGGGACTGTCACTGCCAGAAAGCGAGCAGTGGCGGAGTTTAGCCTACTTAAGTTAGACCTAAAAGTCACAAGTATGTAGTGTCTGAAGGAAACGATTTAAAGGTGTCGGTAGTAGGCTACAGCTGGTCATCTTCAACTCACCACGTAAAAACGACGTTAAAATAAAACTCACCCAATACCCTATACGAGTCCTAAGCTTGGAGAGAGGAAATGTGCGACGCTAATAATCTTGTTATTATTAATTTCTGTAGGCTACTGCGATGTCTAATGCACAAGGCAACAACCGATGGCACACCTGAATTAAGTCGTAATCAGGTCAATATCACCAAGAGAGATCATTCATTCATTCATTCATTCATTCATTACGAAGTTTTATATAGCGCCCCTTCAAGGTTACTACTCAGGAGCGTTCCCGACCCCAGTACGAAAAGGACAGTTTTGGAGGCAAGTATAGACAGATTCAGAGTCGATTTTGGGATGCAAGCGCAGCGTCAAAGGGAGCCCGTTCCAGAGGGAGGGGCCAACCACTGAGAAGGCCCGATTCTGCTTAGTAGCTGTGCGGGCAAAGGGGACCATGAGCACGCCCCGCTCAGTATAGCGGAGACAGCGACGACCCAGAGCACCCAAGATAGGGCAGCAGAGGTCGCGTAGATAGCAGGGGCTAGGCCCAGCAAGGACCGCCAGACCAAAGCGATGATCCGATACGAGATCCGCTGCAGTAGGGGGAGCCAATGAAGCACATCAGATGCCAATGTGAAAATGAAGCAGATCAGTCCATAAGACTATAAGACTTCTGCTTCTGTAATAGCAACCGCATTACAAATGTCTCTGAATTACTAAAACACCCAACCATCGACAGCTAAAGTTACCATTGTTTAACGACATCTTGTGTCTGTCAAAGTAGTTGCCGTCGACCTTATAATATTATTGCATATTAATCCCTGGACGAAGTGAAGATAAATGTATTATAGCGTTACACCAAAAATGTCCTTCATATGTCGTCGGTTGAAACTACGTAAAGGTGTTTAAGCAGTGCGTAACAACATTATACATATCGAATGTTTAACGACATCTTGTGTCTGCCAAAGTAGTTGACGACGACCTTTAATTACATATTAATTCTTGGATATGGCGGAGGATCTTAGACTAGCGTTTGAATGAAAATTTCAATAATATATCGTTGGTTGATAGCTATGTAAAGGTGTCTAAGCAGATCGTGACATCATCAGAAGTCACCAGTGTTTAACGACATCCTCTGCCTGCCAGGTCATTGACGTCGAAAATACCTATACATCCCTAAAGATTCGTTATGGAAACAAAAAAACCGATTGGTTGACCGGATCCAGAGTTTAGTAACCGTTCTCACTAAAGACGGTCCAGGATTTGCAACACTATAAGGTTCAGTCTCGCGGTCCGACTCTGCCTCTTCCGCGGTATCCCGGTGGGAAACGCCCTGACTTCTTAGCTCCTTTGCCGGAAGCAATTTCTGTGTTTGTCTCCTTTACTGCGAGCCTTCTCTTCGTCACCAATCTACAGCTTGTAACTCTGGAGCGACTACTTCTGCGTGCAGAATTACGATGTGTTTTAATCAGAAGAAATTAGTTGCAATATGTTCAAAATATTCACATTTACCGCGAACAGTCTTTCACTTTTTACGTGCCTTCTTAGCTAGAGACTTTCTTTTCAGTGTCATTCTACATCTCCTGTAATGTAATGTAATTAAATTACAACGTCTATAGCATCGTGAGTAGGAAACTACTTCTATGATGCTTTACACATACTATCAGCTGTAAGCGCAACTGCTTTGAGTAACGTTGCAAGGACATTTCTAACTGTGTTTTAAACAGAAAGGCTTTTGGTTTCCTGAATAGATGCAGGAAGTCTGCACCAAGCACGTGGACCTACATCTGAAAGTCTCGTGACTGTGGAACCATCGCCCTTAATATGAGACAGCGGAGGTTCTCTTATATCCTGGTACAAGGGATACCTATGACAAAGTCCCTCCTGCGTCATTCTGCACTAGACGTCTGTATTTTGGCCGAAGCGTCTTTCCGTCATCGCACCATTTACGTGTGTGGGACTTCGGTAAAACACGTGTAACCGTTATACAACACATTCAACTTCCCCCTATAATAGGGAATCAGTCTGTCTGGGAACCTCGCAACAGGGTGGGCCTGTTCTCTGAAACCCGACCCATTGAGAAATTGAAAAGAGGATGGTACGCTAATTATCCTTGTAATGGCACAATGTCGTCAAAAAACAACTAATTAACGTCATGAAGTGCATTGTTTTACACACCTTTAAAACGCTTATTTACTGCACTATATATAAGCAATGTCGCTCAATTAATTTTGAGAGATAGATGTGATGCTCTGCAAATATTGTAATTAAGAATAAGAATTAGATTAAAATTGAGGATAAAACCGTTATTAATAGAGCCTATATGGTCGCCAAAATATTAATGAAAAGCCTGTACGGCTGGAAGATTAATTTTGTTTCTTTTTAATATCAAAAAAGAAGGAAAAAAGGAGAAAAAAGAACAACCACCTGTCACATGTCATCGTTGCAACTTCCTGTCAGAAAAGAAGCAAAGATAAGAAAAGAGAAAGAATTCTGATGAAAAACATTATTCGAAAATGAACTTAAATACGTCAAAAACTTTAAAGTCGTCAAAATCCTATCAGAAATAGAATCCAAGACGGAAAAAGAGAAAGAAAACTGATGAAAACACTACACGAAAATGAACTGAAATGCATCAAAAACTTTAAAGACGTCAACGGCCTTTGTTGCTAAACGATGTCATTAAACATTGGATAAATAAATAAAATCAATGCATTGGATCATTGTCATGGTAGACATGGTAAGCTGTGTTATGTTATGCTGTTAAACAGTGAATATCAGAGAAATTTTAAATTTCCGTTTTGACAGCTTTAAATGGTGTCTGTCGAACTCCATAAACGCCTTGTTTCACTGTATTGTTTACATAATTTATTAGGCCTATTGTCCTCAACGAGTCTTTATGGCATTAGGACGACGTTCAACTTTGGAATGAAAAATGACTGTATTGGTCCAACGTCCGAAATATGTAGGGTACGGTCGACCTTTGGGGATTGGCGCATAGCATGCAGTCACACGGGAGTGCGTGAATTGTAAACGTTTAAAATTGCATATTTCTGTACCGGGTTGTGGTTAACTTAGACTTTGGGACCTGTACCACCCTAAAACGGCAGGAAATGAAGCGCCGAGATATAGAAAACTTAAGAAAATTCCTCAAATTATGTTGATTTATTGAGAACAACATTAGCAACACAAGAACTACTACTACTATTAAGCCGGTGTATTACAGGCTGGTCTCTCTGACGCGGCTTTTTGTAGGGCTGAGAAATTTCGAAGATATACATCTGCATTCACTGCTACTGCTACTATTCTACTACTAGGACTGCTGCAACTACAACAACGATAACTACTAAAACCTTCCACTACAGCACTACTACCACCACTTCTATGACACCTTTCGGCACAAGGGTCTACTGTGTTTTCCGTTTAGGCATTCATCAGAACAATTTGTTCGAGTACTCAGTGATCATAAACCTTCAATTGTTCTCCATTAAATGGTCTCTACCTTTCTGTTAAGAAAGTGATATTTAATTCCAGAAAAATGGTCACTGGTTTGGACTTTGCCGTATCGTCAATAGTCATTGTAATCTACAATCTGATCGCGTTTGAGGTGCCAACTCTCCGAGACTTCAACTTAAACCACAACCCGAGACACGACGAGGCCCTCTGCATAATAATAGCCACGTGGGAATAAATAAAATATCGTGTTAAAAAACTGCATGCAAATATCGCAAACCTCGCAAACCTTCCAGTACATTTAAACACCTTTTGATCGATTGTTTCAGAAGCTACTTCTATTCTCATTTCATTAAATTACTTACTTTCATCACTTTCTAGATGTCATAAAAAAGATAAGTACAATAATAATTATTATTGACGTTAACCGCTCTCTATGCCCGACGACGTTGCCAAAAAACAGAGACCACTATCAATGTTAATGAGAAAACTAAAAACCTTAACGTAAGATGTCGCTAAACGCTTACAGTAACTGCGCCATTTAGACACCTTTAAAACATTTGTTTTCAAGTCTATATATTTGCAATTTTCGTTAACTTAGCAATAATTCATAACGATTTTTCTAATATTTTAAGTACGGTCGATGTTTACGAAGCGATAACAAGGTACGATATCGCCAAATATTAAAAACCACGGCTAACACTGAGCTCTCAAACACAGTAAATAGTTCGTGTCCGAAAGGACCGAAATAATACATTATTGTTATTTTCGTTCTTATGCAAACGGTGAGAGTTGTTTAAAATAATTTCGGCTGACATCAACGGCTTTTGTTGTCATAAGATGTCATGAAACTTTGGACCCACGATTTTAATATTCAGTGCAGGCCGTATTTATGCCACACGAACGGTGAAACTGTTCGAAGAAATTCTGATTAATTTCGTTTCTTAAGACATATTAAATATTTTGATTCCGACGCCTATTCATATTGTTGCTGTGAGATCATTGGGAGATCTTTGCTTTATCTTCGATGTAGATATCAACGGACGTTCGATTCACTCCGGGTCTTAGTTGCTCAACAGGCGAGCTAATGCCATCCCAGAGTGAGAAAGGTAGGCTAATCGTTCACCAAAAAAACAGCGGAAAAGAAAATAGGCGAAAATTGCAATAGACATCGTAACTCGCATAATTGTAAAAAACGTTTTTTTCGTTTTTTATTATTTTCCAAAAAACGTCGTTTTTTCGTTTTTTATTTTTCGTCACGTTTTTTTCCGTTTTTTATTTTGTTTATGTAACTTTATTTATTTATTTACTATCTGTAATTATTTGTTTTATTTTATTCTTGTCTGATATCCCTTACGTTATCTCCGTCATTTCAAGGATTCATCTAATTTACGTGACTATTTAGTGTCATCAGTTGAGAAATAAATAGCACAGTACAGGAAATAAAATTAATAAAAGTTATATTTTAATTTCTAAGTTATCTCAAATGCGATATGTTGTCTTTGTAAACTGTAATCTCCGATTGACTGGTAAACTGACTGATATTACTCCATAATTATTAAGCTCTTATATAAGTCAAAATTGTAAGTACAATTTTTAATTAAGTAGACCTACACTCTGTACTTATAAAGTTTAGTTTTTTATTGTTTATGTCAGCATGGACTCATGTGGACTTATGCATAGGCCTACAATTTCAATTTGAAAAGATTTCAACATATTTAATTTCTCAATTTCTTACTAAACCAAACTTACGAAAAAAATTTGTTGTAGATTAATGTTACTTGGTGTTTACTAATAAAGTTATGTTATTTGCTGATTAAAATTAAATTATGTAAACAAGGCTTTAATTTTAAAATGCAATAAAAGATGTTACAAAGCCAAATTATTTTCTTGTCCGTTTTTTTCTCGTTTTTTCCGTTTTTTATTTTTTTGAATAAAACGACGTTTTTTTCAGTTTTTTATTTTGTTTTTACCGTTTTTTACAACTATGGTAACTCGTAAGAGACTTCAAGGATATCGCACGCATATCAGAGGAAAGGCAGAATTGTTCATTGACGTCTAGTTACTGTTTTGCAACGTTTGATCATAATAATAATATGACAAAGACGTTTAAACGTCGCACTCCTTTTATTTCCACGGTTGGGACTGGCACTTCTAGTGTACTGCCAGTGGCAGTGATTTTCTTTTCAGTTTTAGTTTCGTGTAACGAGATCTTATGGCTGACAAAGCCGTTAACGTCAACTCTAGCCGCATAGGGAAAGAGCAGATGTGCGTCCTTTAGCGTATGCTGAAGTTATAACATCATTTGCAACCGTTTTTCAGGTGTGTAAGGAAAGAGTTTTTCTTTCCAGTGTTTGACTACATATTAAGCCGGTTGACGTCAACCTCACCACATACAAGCGACACTAGTATTCCAATAGTTTAAAGACGTCGTAAAGTATCATAGGGCGCTAATCACAATAAGGAAAGCCTTTTATTGTCATCACTGTTATTTCTCATTTTTTAATTCTTAGCGATATATGTACTGAACAATAATAATTTTGCTTTTATTCGACTCGATGTTTTCGTTCAAACGTAGCCAATCTAACTCCACAACTCCCTACTGTTTTATAGTAAGTAAGTAAGTACGTAAGTAAGTGAGAAAATCCTTTAATAAACCAACTGCTAACCGCATTTTGGTGTACAGACATCATAGTAGTCGCAATAATCTAAATTAGCCAGTATATCTTAATAATAATAAATAAATTTTTAACGCGCGCAAGGTCACACCGTAATGTGAATATGAGGCGCGGATAGTCAGCCGCCAGGTGAAGATGCACTTAGATTTCTAAAATCCTTGAGAGCCAAGGAGAAATAGTGAGTTTTGAGTCGATTTTTGAGGGAAGTGAATTTGAGCTACGAAGAGAGAGTGGTAGTCGATTCCATTCCTTTGGAACAGAGGCATAGAATGCACTAGAGCCGATAACTGTTCTGCACTGTGGCTCAGCTAAAAGACCTGTACTTGATGATCGCAGGCAACGAGGAGGGATGTAAGGAGTTAGTAGTGCATGAATATAGGTAGGTGTGCTGGTACATGAATATAGGTAGGTGTGCTGGTGCTGATGGCTTTGTAGGTCAAACAGGCCAATTTAAATTTTATTCTGAATTCAACAGGAAGCCAATGCAGCTTATGAAGTAGAACTGAGGATCAGCTCATGTTTTGACTTTTATGAAAAAACATCGTTAAATAAAAGCTACGGAACTACTTAATCGTTAGTAGAAATTACACCGCTGCCAATCTGCGGATGCTACTGGTCCGGGATAAGAATTCAATGATAAGAAAAGTTATGCTTATAATCGTCAATTATGGCGCTGTAATTCAGTAGATTTTTCGGTCCGGTATTTATTGCACTGTGAATAATACCAAAAAGACAAAGAATGCTGCCAATGGACACATTTCTAACATACCAATAATGCATTTATTAGATTTATTGAACCATCGGCTAAAAAAATATGTACGCAAAGTGTCGCAAGGCCCAAAAACATGTGGCTCACTTACACACCCCTATCTCGCTAATTTCACTCACTATATTAACCGATCTAACATCGTTTTCGTTACTAACGTAGGGGCAAAAAATTTCTCTCTCTCGGTCAATCGTTACTAACTCATAAATGCTTCCTTGCTAGGATGCAATACAAATAAACAAGGTTTCCCTATATCTGGCTATTGAGCTCTTCATTTTCTTCATACATACGACTAACCCTAACTCTTCCTTCACTGCGCTCTTCTTGATATAAAATAACTTCTCTCATGATTCAATTCTTGGTTTGTAAAATATAAATATTTTGTTTGATTGAATGTATTAATATTATCCAGAGGTTTGTGGCTTAGGGTACATCTGCTAGAAATTTGATATACACTGCAAACCCTGGTCTCATGCATGACAAAAATGTGTGTGGGAGGCTACTTGATGAGATATACATGTATCTTCCTGTTAATGCTGGAGCCGAGTGTTGGAAATGGTATCACATGCAGGGTGCGTATTATGTCTGGGGCCTATATGAGACTTCAGAAGAAAGTTTGAGCCTTGACCTCATTATGTAGAGGGTATCAGGGTCTATCAATCTTACAAGCCTTGACCGGTACCTCTGCAAACTCTGCCAGTCAGTCGATAACCTGGGTGCACGGCAGAAAGGCTAGCTGTCTGTTCGCCTGACTGCCCGACTCCAGTTACATACCTATGTAGCTACTGTAGACCTACTACAGTCGTTTATTCGTTTATCTATCTCCATACCTCACTCAACATGTATATGTAGAGGTAGACAAAAACAGCAATATACTTGGAAAACATGGTGGGCCCGTTCTCTGGCAATGGATCAGTTGAAAAAGTGAAAAGGGGTGCTAACGTAAATTATCCTCTCCGCTCTTTAGACCATTATGGACCTTCTTGTTCCTCGGTCTCAGACTGCCACAGCACAGCATCGTGCCAATGCCTCTGTTGGCCCTTTGCTATGGAATGACCTGCCTACTATAACTCGTGCTGTTGATTTTATCTGGGCGGCACTACTGTTTCTGCTCGTTCTCTTAAGACTTTTCTTTTTTCGAGGGGCCCTTCGCACTTGAAGCGCCTCTGATTAGGTTGTACTGTGAGAGACGATTTATAAATCCGTAAATATACCGCACATTTTACACACCTTTAAAACGCCTCTTTAACAAACTATATATAAGGGCAATTCGCACAGTGAGTTCCGTCGTGAACTATTTTTTAAATGAAAATTACGTACCCAAATTGTGTCGAAAAGCACTCCAACATAAAGTTCCGTTTACACACCTTTAAAAGGCTTCTTTCCAACACTATATAAAAGCAATTTCCTTAGTCAGAGCATTGGTACATGGTTTCTCTTATCGCAATACAAGTAGGTCTAGGCTTATCGCAGACATCTTATTTACATGTAGTTGCATTATTTTACGCTGTTAAACAATGAATATCAGTGACATTGTAAAGTTTTGACAGCTTTAAATGGTGTCTTTCGGACTCCATAAACACTTTGTTTTCACTGTATTGTTTACATAATTTCGAATTGTCCTCAACGGCCTTTGAAGTCATATGACGATGTTCAACTTTAGAATATAAAAATCAGTGCATTGGTAAAACGTCCGAAAATAAAATTATGTAGAGCAGGCTACGGTCAACCTTATGAGATTCGGACCTCGAGGACAGCCACACCGGGGTTTCTATTCGTGTATTTTACACGTTTCAAATTGCATGTTTCTGTGTCGGGTCGTGGTTTTTCAGCTTGATTACTCCAACTATTCCGAGCCCTGGCGTTTCAACAGGCGAAGAGCTATAGCCACCAATTCTTTCCTCAATTTAACTTGCAGATCGCAGTTGAGCTAGACTCTACTCTTTGATGTTTCTTGTAATTTCTAATGACGTAGTCATAACGATATCGATCGCCAGTGACTGAGCGGGTTCTGTATCCAAAAAGCAGCTGTTGTGTTTCCGTGTATAGCATACTAGCTGAGCATTTATCGACAAGAGACGATAACAATAGAAGTCGCGACTATTACACTAGACTAGACATCAAAAGGACGCGAAGGTCTCATTCAGAAGAGTTCTCTGCCGTGGATCGCTTGACAGAAGATAACTAAAAGAAGCGAAATATAAAGTATATAAGTACGTACTGAGCCTTTATATGCACTTTCATAAGAATAACTACAAAAAAACTAAAGAACGAAAAACGTTCTAACTAACACAAATGCAGCCAACGATACGTCGGCGCCAGAATATGGGCCACAAAACTAAAACGGAGAAGAAGGTGCGAAGATTGTATTCTCCAGAGCTATACAGCATGAAAAGTACACCAATGAAGGCTATGCAACAAGTTTCAACAAACAGCAAGGACATATAGCATAACATAAAAAAAGCTAAAATTGGTCAAGCATTACTTCAAGGAATGACTCATCAGTAGCACATGAGACTCAGCCAGGAGGACAACCCTCGTTCAAACAGAATAGACTTTAAACCGCTTGCGGAACAGAGAAGGAGAAAGGCCGAATAGCTCGGCTCTTGTTTTATGATGAAGGTTGTTACCAGCATTATCATTGCGTCTCTTCATCATGTTATCACTGGTATCATCATTGTATCTTATCATCATTTCATCACCTCCATTTCTAGGAAATCTTGTGAACTCATTACCTTCGATATTAGCTTTTTCCCTAACGATTTTGGTTGACAAAACTTGTTTCTTCCTAACAGGTTTTCCTCAGGTAGACTTACTTGGATGTCTTCCTCCAGCTCATCTACATAATATTTCAGCAACGATCAATATATTATTATACAGTTGGACTGGAAATTCCTTAGTTAACGTCGATAGTGGATTATACTTTTATGTGAATGCAATCGGACACCAATAATGCGAAAATGACGTCTCCTCTTATAGGCCAAATACGAACATTAAAAGAGGTTTGTAATTATTGCACGCCATGGTCAGTGATTATCTTACAAGAATCGAAAAAACCATAAAATTCGAGAAACATCTAGAAAAGCGATATTCTATAATTTCAGATGCCATTTTTGTAAGACTTCAGTTATCACCTAAAATATTGCTGACTATTATATAGAGTCATTCGGATGGTTGTGAACGAAATATAAATAGAAGTAATAAGTAGTGCCTGAAAGAAGCTATTTATAAATGTGAGTGCTTTTCGACACTGTCAAGTTTTTATTGTTCAAAAATCGCACGTGGCGGTAATTGTAGTCGCCATTCTCTAACGACCATCATGGCTCCCAGGGCTGTTGACGTTACCCTCACGGAGAACACCTTTACCTTAGGTTCAAACTGTTTAATTGACACGAATGGTCGTGGGAGTGGTAGTAACAAACTGTTCTAAAACTGCTTTATCTACAAACACGAATGGTGTGAACTGTTAGAAATAATTGCTACCGACCACTTTTGTTACCAAAAGTTGTCGTAAAACTGTAGAATTAATCCAAACATCGAGCTTCTAAATGTATTTCAGGGCTGCATTATGCCATAAGAAAACCCGTGAGAACTGTTAAAACAATTCGTTCCATCGACGTCAACAGATTTTGATGCCAATAGATGTCGCTACGCTGTTTGATCCCATCTCCAACACCGCCACTGGTCATGCGTTTGTAGTGCCAAACCCAATAGAAGATAAAGGAGGAGGGAGACTTTAGTTTGTTTGCTATGACACCAGTGGCGGCGCCAGACATTAATTTAGCCAGGGCATAACCAGGGCAATCATACAAGTAACCTGTGCAGGGGCGGTTTGTGCACTCAAACAAATTCTCGGCAGGGCAAAACCTTAAATGGCAGGTCAACGACCAGGGAAAGGCTTTTGTTTACCAGGGCATTTGCCCTGGCTTGCCCTGGTGTAGTGCCGCCATTGTTTGACACATCATTGTTAATAAGTAATGGAGTAATCATAACCAACCAAAATCATTAACCTGCGTAAGATATCGCAAAGCACTCAAACACACGGCTGTGCTTAAACACCTTTAAATCGCGCATTTCAAAGGATTTAATAATGTAAATTTCGTTGTCCACCATTGGTTCTCGTCTCACATTTAATTGTCGTAAGTACGGTTGACGTAAACAGTTACAAAAATGACAAAACTTGCTGTGTTAATGGTAAAAATGAAGTAGAAACCCTTAGGCCACTATTATACGTTATCGCTAGAGCCTAGACACTAATAACAAGGACTAACGTTAGACTCTGTCTACACACCCTAGTTTGTTTGTTTCACACGCTGTTAATAATCAGAATTTTCGGTCAGTCGCTTTCTGCCCGTACGAGAATAGTGCCAGTCCAAAGCTTGGATAAAGGAGGGGCGATGCCAATCATCTCCGCCATGACACTGCGTCGTTAATTAGAAACTAATATTGCACGCAACAGTAAGTAAGTAAGTATATTCTTTAATGAGAAGCACCAGCAAACGTACAGCACTGTACATGGCAAGCTCAATACATTCAAACAAACAAAACATTTACAATATTAAATACAGACCAAGACTTGAATGAGAGAAGTTATTGCATATCAAGGAGAACATAATAGAGGAGGTAGAGTTAGGGTTAGTCATAAGGGAAAATGAAGATATTACATAGCCAGATCTATAGGTAAAACTTGTCTAGTTGTATAGCATCCTGCCAATGAATCATTTCTGAATCAGGTTGTCAAAGCTGAGGAGCTCAAGGTTATGCGACCAAGGCCGCAGGGATTAGCGAGTTTGCTTGATCGCAAGGTAAAATGCTAATATAAAGACATGTCAAGGGCTGGATCAAAGGTCCACAGGGGCGACTGTTGGGCGGTCGTAAGACACATTAAGAAAGTCGCACTCAGAAGCGTCCTCTACCGTGAAAGAGTCGATCGTTTGACAACAACAGAAGATAATGTACATACGACCAAAATACTTAACTAACAGCTGATGTAGAGAAGACGGCGACAAGATTGCATTCGACAGCGTTTTCCGGCGTCAAACAGTTAAACGTTGCGCAAAAATTACAACAAACAGCGCAAAGATAGAGATTAGGGCAATTACTGTCTGCAATAACAAGAAACAAAGAGAGGCTATCCTAGTTGAAACTGAAGAAACGATGGCTATTGTTCATCTGTTGAAAGGCTAATAATGTCCGGAGTGAATCGATCGTCGGAAAGTAAGGTTGCAAGAGCCGTTGACATCGACCGTTGTTTTGCCTACTGAAATAATTCTAATAAGAAAACTAAGTAACTGAACGAAGTTAAAATCGAAATATATAGCGTCTTATAGAACCGATTAAAAGGTGTTTAAGTGCTTGCGACATTTTCCATGGATTTTCTTTTACCGGTATTTCAGTTATTTATTCCCACGTGGCAGTACTGGCAGATTCCAGTGTTTGATGACATTTGATGTCTGCTGTGGTTGACGTCGCCCTTCCCATTATTTAGGCTTGGGACTGGCACCAGCTTGGGAATAAAGAGGCCAGATACAGGAACTTTGTCACAAAATATATCTTTGCTATTGACACGTCGTCATTAGAGCAACTAATGAGTTGCAACGGGGCGACATCAACACGCTGGATATCAAGAGAGACAAAGACTCCTTGTCTTTGTTGATGAAAATAGTCGAACTGCAAGAGAAGATCGAAAGACAGAGAAAATGCCAAAGACGACTGAAAACAACAAATGCACTAAAAATAAATTATGGAATTGTCTCCAGGCTTTCATTTTAAATGCATTATTGCGCTGTCAGGAAAAGGAACGAAAACTATACGTAAGATGCGCGAAAAATTCGTTTGTCAGCTCCTTTCCTACAGCGTCGACACCTTTAAATTGGATATTACCTGCCTAATATATTCAAAATGTTCAATTCAATTGGCATTAAAATATCATCATTGATTCCGTGTATAATAGGTTGTTGAGACGGCGATATTAAAAATGAATTGTATTAAGGCAAAATAATTTCTCCCGCCCTAAAGGTCTATGTTGCCACAAGATGTCGTTAAACTCTGGATCCTCCTCCTCAATTTGGCATTATTTTTTAAATCTTTAGTGTTGTCTTTTGGCGATCAATCAAGTTGTGTATATTAACAATATGGACGTCCTCTCCGCTCTTTAGACCATCATGACCTTCTAGTTCCTCGGTTTCGAACTGCCACAGCATAGCATCGTGCCTATCGTTGGCCCTTTGCTATGGAATGACCTCCCTGCTATAACTCGTGCTCTTCTGTTATCTGGGGTAATAATGTTTCTGCTCGTTCTTTTAAGACTTTCTTTTTCGAGGGACCTTCGCACTGGAAGCGCCTCTAATTAGGATGTAATACTGTGAGTGGCGCTTTATAAATCCGTAAATGGAACAGAATAGAATAGAATATTATAGTTCCATTAGTCATAAGTATTATAGCCCTGAATAATTAAACGGTGAGAATTTTACTAAACGGCTTCAGGACTACGGCAACGAGTCATTTTACACGCAATGAATATATAACTACGACAAAAAAATATTCTAAGGCTGTTTAAAATCGCTCTTCTGCCGCTAGATGTCTGTATATATTTTGTTATCATTCTCACACTCCGATATATCGTTATAAGTACTCTTAGGTCGACGACAAAGACCTTGGCAGCCGCCATGTGTCCTTACCATTTACTTCAACGAATTATATAAAGAACAGTTTAGACACCTTGAAATCGGTTACTACTGACTCAATATATAACACATTTTTCGTGCAATCGCAAGATCGTTCTATCGCCTTTATAAATTATCATTTCTGTAGTATATGAGTTTGATGTGGGATTTCCGCCTATGATAGAATGGGGCGTGGTGTATCCAGCATGCACAGAGTGTTAGCCCAGTTAGCTATAGATTATTGGTTTGAGCGTGCGTTCCATGCCCTTCTGTTCATACGGTTAATTTAATTAATTAATTCATTCATCCAGTCAATCCTATATTCAGAGGATTTCAGATGGGGCAGCAGATCTCACTCAATTCGCCAGAGACATTTTCCAACTGGCACCATTAGGTTAAGAAATTATAAATTAAATACACTGATAAATAGGCAGCCAACGAATTCCGCTAGGGTATACGTGTTAAGGGACACAGTGGCCGATTGGTTACCGCCCTGTATTTAGACACCTTTAATACAGTAACAACCGGTGCTATATATATTTGACACGGTCGAAGATTGGTCGTAGTCAGTATCAGTTTATCTAAGAACTGTGAGAAATAACATTCAGAGAAAATGTTCTTATCGGCGCAACGGTCTTTGTTGCGTTAAGATGTCCATCCATCCGATTAGTTAGAGAGCTCGCCTTGTAGCATGGAGATTAAGGGTTCGAGCTTCCTCCCTTGAAACAGTTACTGTGTAAGGACCGAGAGCAGGTCCTTCAGTCACTATTGCTGAACGCCATCGATTGATGATTCGTTATGCAAAATAGCGCTTAGCAAATGCGTAGAAGTTCTTAAAAAAATTATAATACTAATAATATTGCAAATAGCAATAATAACAATGGCAATCATGGTATTAACAATAAAAACAACAAAATTTATAATAATTGTTCACGCCTTCGTTACTGGTCGTTATTGACCACTGCTGCCGTTCCTTGCTGGCCTTCTCCCTTGGGGTTCTGAGACGGATAGATCGAGTTCTGCGCTCGGCTGCTCGGCTTATTGGGCGGCTTCCTATTCGCCTCTGTCTCTGCATAAACGCGCGATGTGTTGCATTGGCTGCCTGTGTCTCAGAGGATTTCAAACCGCACTGCTGCTCTGTTTTCTCGTTGCGTTCTTGGCTGTTCTCCATCTTACATGCGCGATATTTGCCGCCCAGTGTCCGACGTTGCAGCGCTTTCGTTCTACGACGAGGGGTGTGCTCCCAGCCAAGCCACGGGCTCGCTTGGCTATTAGGCAGCGCCGTAATTTTTTTGGTTTTGGGCCCTTCCATCTGGAATGGCCTCCCGCTTTAGCTCTTCGCTTTACTAGTGAGCCATCCGGAATGGCCTCCCGCTTTAGCTCTTCGCTTTACTAGTGAGCCATCCGGAATGGCCTCCCGCTTTAGCTCTTCGCTTTACTAGTGAGCCATCCGGAATGGCCTCCCGCTTTAGCTCTTCGCTTTACTAGTGAGCCATCCGGAATGGCCTCCCGCTTTAGCTCTTCGCTTTACTAGTGAGCCATCCGGAATGGCCTCCCGCTTTAGCTCTTCGCTTTACTAGTGAGCCATCCGGAATGGCCTCCCGCTTTAGCTCTTCGCTTTACTAGTGAGCCATCCGGAAGGGTTCAGCAAGTCCCTCGAGTCTTTTTTTAATTTAGTCGTGGCTGGGCTGGGAGCGCTCCTGAGTAGGTTCTTGAAGGGGCGCTATATAAATGCTATGAATAAATGAATGAATGAATGAATGAATGAATGAACAGACAGACACATACGTAGACATACAGACAAGCAGACACATAAAAAGGCAGAAACAGACAAAGTTATTTTTCCCATCTTGTTTCCTAATACCTATTTAGCTGTATTATCCCATAGGAAAAGTGAGAACTGTACTTCATAATAATTAAACACCTCTTGTAAGCTGCGTATTCGCCGTATAAGTAAAAGCAGAAGAGCGCTACGATATTGAAATAGAAATGTAGTTGTAGTTTGAACATGTTGAAAACAAACTTTAAACAATTGTAATACATATATGTGCCCAAGAAGGCTATGTTTTGCAACTTAATGAAACTTATATTCGAGTGTGTTAGAATTCTGAACAGTCTACGGGTAAAAGGGCGCCTTTGTAAATTACCTGTATCATTTAGTGTTTTTGTGCTGGTTTTTTATATCTTATTGTTATTATATTTTTAAGTATAATGGTAAATAGTAAATGTTGTCACAAGAGAACATTAAACTGAAGATTAATAAATAATCACTGTGAAATACAAAGCAGACTAAGAATCTAACGTCATGATATTATTATACCTAAATTTGTATCGAATAATTTAATCACAATATGTGTATCACAGACAGTATCCGATGCATTACTTTATGCTGTTAAACATTGAATATTTGTGACATTGTAAGGATATATTTTAACACCTGGTGTCACTTGGACGCTAAGTGTCACGTTTTCATTGTATGGTACACCTTGTGAATTGTCGTCAACGGCCTTTGATGTCACAAGGCGACGATAAACCTTGGAATAATAATAAATACGATATTGTAACTCTGCCACTGCTCGTGTTCTGGCAGTCCCAGTCCCAAGCCTGGACAAAGGAGGAGGGCGACGCTAACGATCGTTGTTATCACACAGTGTTGTTAAACTGAAACTACTACTACGGTACTACATTTATCTCGAGTATTAGAATTAATCAAAAATAAGTTCTGCCGTAAGACAGTCTCAATCCATATTCGCCCTAAAATATTATATATATGAGTAGTGTGTAGACTATTGATTCTAACACTACTTATATGATCAAAAGAGCGGTCCTCTATTTGTCGTAGACCCTACTGTGTTGTGCTCATAAGATATCATTGCATTATGTTAACAAATGTCTCATCGTGCGTATTATTATTACACAAACTGACTCTACTAACTGGATTTTTCCTTGATTATCTACTTGACGACAGTTTTAGAGCCTATACTAAAGATTTTGAAGTTGAAAATGTTCTAACGTTCACCAGATGGCGATGTCCTTATGTCACCGTCGAGTTTTCCTCTTATTGCGATTAATTTAGATGATGATACCAATCTGATAATTCTTCAGTTTAGTTTTCGTCACTTGTAAGAAGCGAGGTAGATAAAATCTAATAAAACTTAAACAAAATGAGAAATGTATAGTTTTCGTTACAAGCGTTTCAAAGGTGTCTAAGCAGAGTTTAATGATTTTACAGTAATGCGTTTAGCATTGCGTAGAAACATTGGCGTAACGAATGGGGAGCACAGCACAAGGGGCAAAATTAGTTGTCGCTGGTAAGTACTACACGACAAAAACTGTATTATTAAACTCAATAATTCAATTTACTAAATTTTAAAAATAAGCACAATTTGGTTTTAAATTTAAAATGCGGCAAGATTACTGACTACCAAAAATCCGCTCTATTGACGTGTCAGAAAAAGAAAGAAAATGTTCTCACACGTTTCGTCAATAAATTACTTGTTTGATGGCGTAACTGCCGTATTCTTAAAAGCATTTTCTTCTCTTTTTAAAGCACAAATAATTATAATTTCATCACTGGAAATACATGCCACGTTTCTAGTAAAATCAACTTTCAGTAAGCTGCAGTTGACTCTGACGTATTCACGAAGCGCAATGGGCCAAACCGATTGAGTAATTTTGCGATTCTGAGCATTGTTAAAGTAGTTTTAGATAAAATAGATTTTGACAAAATAATAGATGCGTTTGCATCTGCAGAAGTTAGAAAATTAGCTTACAGCCGGTAGTTTTAAGCCTTTGAAGTTTCTTATCCTTCTTAATCTTAGGGCAGTTAATAGAAAAATTAAATAGAAACCTTCTATACAATGTCGCTAGAGCCTTGAAACTTATTCCAACGTTAGACTCCGTCTAGACACCTTAGATAGTTTGTTTCAGACGCTATAAATAATCCACATTTCCACCCGTTTTGTTTCTGCCCTATGCTGGTAGTGTCAGTCCGAAGCTGGTGTAAAGGAGGGGCGATGCAATCATCTTTGTTTTGACACTGCGTCGTTAATTAATTAGAAACCACTATGGCAGATCACAGATGATCAAGAATGTACGGTATTGTTCGGAAGAGTACAAAATCCATGGTAGAAGAGCTGACCGTTTGTCAAAAACTGCACACAAAAGAGGCGCGAAATTTAGTATGTTTGTTTCCTTGTATGAGCACTTGTTATAGCGCCCCTTCAAGATTTCTACTCAGAAGCGCTCCCGACTACAGCGCCGACACTGAATCGGAGTTTCACGCCGAAGCGCATGAGCAATTGCGAGAGAAGGACTTGCCCAGGGTCCCTACGAGGCGGCTTGAGGTGGATTCGAACTCGAAACCCTCCGGCTGCAAGGCACCGAACATACCCCTATACCACAGCGCCCCACAATGTAGTAGTAGTAGTTTATTATTTCCATATGTACATACGTATCAATAAATCATACAACAGCGCATACAGTAAAGTCACAGAAGTACAACATCATCAATTAATAATATCAATAATAGGGAGCAATAGGCTTGCAATAGACATCGAGAGAGACGCAAACATCGCAATCAGAATCTACCCCTATCACGAAACAGTCAACTACTCGGCAAACAATACAGAATGGATTCACATAAGAGTGAAAATATTAATACGATGCAGAAAGCAATAAAGACAGCGACCTCTGGTGTTAAAATCATTCGTTGATCAGATATTAGATTTATGGATCTATTTGGAAAGAAAAATCGTATGCCAAATGTGGTAAAGCAAAAACCATCCGATTTCATTACACACCTTTTAAATGATGTCCATAACACTATTATATACCTACGCAATTTTGTGTAATCAATGTAGTTTGACATTTCCCAAAAACGCATGTATCTCAGGCTCCACGTTAACGGCTCTTTCAGCCATAAGATATTTTAGAAAACGGACGATATTTTAATGACAAAAAATAGAACATGTCGCTAAACACTCAAAACTACGGCCAGTATAAGACTCTGTTTAGACACCTAAATAATTTGTTTCAGAAGCCGTATATCATCGTAATTTTTATACCTAAAGTCTGCTACTGTCCGTAGTTGCTAATTATTACTTCGTTGTATTATAATTATTATTGTTTTATGCTGTATGTCCCATTGTGCGTTTGCAAGTGGTGTAATTAAGAATATACTTACTTACTTACTACAGTAGTGCCAGTCCAAAACGTGGACAAAGGAGACTTATAGAGATAACGATCATTGCCAAGCACAGTGTCGTTAAGCAGTAACTACTCAATCAACTCTGCCAATACTCGTAGTATGACGGTCCTTGGCACGGATGCAAGATGACGACGCTAATCATCTCTTTTATAACAGAGCGCCGTAAAACAGCAACTAACCAATCAGTCGCTTTTAGGTCGAAGTCGGCTAAGGATGAGACTGTTGGGCGGTCATGTTCGGGTGAGTTTAAACCCCAAAATGAAAGAGCTGAACATTCAACGAATACAAGAAATATCATCGAAAATGGGTTGAAACTTACAATGGACATCGCTAGAAACATCGAGAAAGTCGCACTCAGAAGCGTCCAGCACCGTGGAAGAGTCGATCGTTTGAGAAATCACAGAAGATAATGAATTGAAGGGAAATGTTTAACAGATAAGAAGGCGCTAAGGTTCTACCGCACCGCCTCATCCAGCGTCAAAGAGCCAAACGTTGCGAAAATATTGCAACAAGCAACCAAAGACAGAGAGGCGGGTAATTGCTGTCTGCAATTACAAGATCAAACAGAAGAGGCGATTGGTTGGATAGTTACTGTTTAACGATGTTGCGTTATTACAACGAAGATTAGCGTCGCCCTCCTTCCTTATCGAGGCTTGGGACTGACACTGCCAGAGTACAGGCAGGGGCATCTTGAGTTTAACATCTTAAGGCAACACATGTCTGATATGGTTGAAAGCGTGTCTGTTCCTAAATTACGTCCTACCTTGAATCGAACTCCCGTTTACCCCTACGCCAGTCGAGATTCCGTAGATTGCATTCTACGGAAGCACATGTTAGTGTTACCAGTCTACTTATTGATATGTTTGGGTCCGAAGTTAATGCGGATTTGTTGATACTAATAACGAATCTACAGTGTTTTTTATACCAACGTTTAACGTCGTCTTATGACATCAAAGGCCGTTGACGACAATACAGGAAAGATACAATTCAATGATGACAAGAAACTTATAGCATCCGAATGACACCATCAAATGTGTCAAACAGAGCTTTACAATTTCACTAATATTCAATATTTTTGTAACATAAGGTAGTTCATCTTATTCTGTCTATTATTTCTATATTCTGACAAAAGATTCCATGCAAATTAAACAATGATTCGATACAAATTTAATTTTATAATAATATCATGACGTTAGATTCTTATTCTACTTGTACTCTTTTAAGTGATTATTTATTAATTTTCAGTTTAACGTCATCTCACCAATAGAGAACCACCGCGCTGCCAATACTTATATGACGAATGCAAACTTTAAAAGAGGTGTGTAATTATTTTACACACAATGATAACTGATTTATCCGATTGGTATCGAAAAAACTGTTAAAATCAGGAAACATCAACAAAGACGATCTTATCTAATTTAATATGCAATGTCTTTCAGTATTTTGTTCTAACCTAAAATACTGCTGACAATAATAGAGTCTGTCGAAATCTATTGAACGAAATATTAATTGAAGTAAACAGTGCCTGAAAGAAGCGATTAATTTATTTTTTGTGTTTTCAACATTTATCGATTTTTGGATTGTCCAAATAAATCGCACATGGCAGTAGCTGTAGTTTCCTGTGTCTTAACGACAACCTATGGTTCCTGCAGGGGCCGTTGAGGCTGTTCTCGCCCTTTACCAGGCAGGGGAGGTATTGTATTGTATTGTATTTTCGTTTATTGATCAACTCTGACTGTCATAACCCAGCTAGTTACAAGGTTCTTCATCGATAGTCGGCTTGAGTGAAATGCATTTAGCGATTTTATGGATTGTCGTTGAGTCTGTTCTCGTCCTTTACCAGGCTTGCAGCTGTTTTAGTCCACACGAACGGTGGGAAGTGTTAGAAATAATTGCTGCCGTCTGCTTTTGTGTCCAAAAGATGTCTTTTAACTATGGAATCAATCTCCTCCTTGAACTTCAAAATGTATATTAGGCTTGCACTTTGCACCTGCCTACGAAAGGAAAGCGTGAGAACTTATTTTTTTACATCGACATCACCAGATTTGGATGTCGTTACGCTTTTTGATTCCATCTCCAACTCCGCCACTGCCCGTATTTTGGTAGTGCCAAACCCAAGAGAAGATAAAGGAGGAGGGCGACACTAATCATTTTGTTACGACACAGCCTTGTTTAGCAGTAATTAACTAATCGATTATTCATCCGAAAATAAAAAACCTACGTAAGATATCTTAAAGCACACAAATAGACAGCTGTGTTTAAACACCATTAAATCGGATGTTTCTAAGAATATATAAATTTAAATTTCTTTTATGCGCCACTGCAATCCTGGGATAAGTCTAATCTTAAGAAATGGACACTAGAAAACTTTAGGTAACATGTCGCCAAACATTCTAATACACGGCTATTATTTGGCTCTGTTCCGACACTTCAGTTTATTTCCAACACCCTTATCAGTGATATTTTAGAGAATTCGCTTACGGTATAAGTACAAGCCAGAGTGAAAACTGTAAACAAAATCCTATCGCCATCAACTGCCTTTGATTCATAAGAGTTGTCGTTAAACTGCTCCATTGAAACTTAACTAATCTATCGGGAAAAGTAAATACATTTCCGTAACATGTCGAAACAGTTCAAAAACATGGATGCGTGTAGAAAGCATTAATTGACTCTTTCAATACTTCTGGTTCAATCAATAACTTCTTCTATTTCAAAGTGCAGTCGATTTTAACGGCCCTGGTTGCTCTAAGACAATGTTAGAGAATGAACGTCACTTGCTTTGCTTAATGGAAAGAGAAAGTAGGCAATATTCATTATAGGCCTACAATGTAGCTACAGCCGAGATATTTAAATCAACGGCTAGCGTTAGACCATGCCTAGATATCTCAGATAGTTTGTTTCCGACGCTGTTGATAATCAAAATTTTCTCTCAGTCGCATTCATCCAGAACTCTGGTAGTGCCAGGCCGAAGCTGGGGTTAAGGAGGGGCGACACGAATCATCTGTGTTATGACACGGCAGCATAATTAGAAACTATTATGGCATGTCACAGAGGGATCAAGGATGTGCGGAAGTGTTCTGAAGCTTCTAAGTAGAAGATCTGATCGTTTATCAAAAGAGCACAAAAATAGGCGCAAAACTTACAAAAGACATCGAAAGAAAGACGCAAACGTTGCACTCAGAAACGCCTTCTATCGTGAAAATGTCAACCACTCGGCAAACTACAGAAGGAAATAAAAAAGAGGGAAATGTTATTACTACAACAGAGAAGAAAGCGCAAAGGTTTTAACTCGATAGCGTCCTCTAGTGCGAAAATCAGTCGTTGTCCAGAAAACGTTGAATTAATTAGATGTTTGGAAAAGAAAATGGTATGCCAAACGTGGTAGAGCACTTTATTCCACGGCTTTATTTAGACACCTTTTAATCGATTTTTGAAACACAATATAAGGTATTTTCGTTAAATGACCATTGAATTTCCTTCGGATTTAGCAAAGCAAGCTCGAAATTAACGACTTTGGCAGCCGAAAGGCATTGCTAAAAAATGACAACACAACCGAATTAATATATATAGCAACAACAAAGAAATAGGAGGCGCCAAATAAATAACTTTATAGGTAGATAATCTTTTTAACGCAGCGTCCTTAAACAGCAACTAGCCACCAATCGGCAGCTTTTCAACAGGCGTCATAGTCAACGGTCAACTAGTCAACGAGCAACCCTTCGCTGATGGATGCAGGACAATGTAAATTGCGACAACCGTGACACATTTCCTGATCTTTTGCCGAAAGCAGACGACACTGCAATTGAGACTTCAAGATGAATGTCGCCCTCAACAGTTGACCTACACTATTCGGACAATGCTAACACACCCGAACTGCCTCGACTTCATCTATAAATATCTTAAAGCCATAAAGTAAACCTGCATCTGTTAGGTTGTTGAGACGGTGATATTAAAAATATAAGCTGTATTAAGCCAAAATTATTTCGGTCGAAGTCAAAATGCCTTTTGCCGTAAGATGTCGTTAAACTCTGGATCCATCCAATTAGTGCATTGGTCCAGCGACCAAATATGTAGAGTGCGGTCGACGTTAACGGGCCTGGCAGCCATAAGACGTTGCTAAAAACGGACACCACTTCTAATGCTAATGAGAGAAGAAAATCAAAAATTTAAAGGAAGATGTCGAAAAAGCAATCCAACTTATCACTCCACTTAGACACCTTTAAATAGTTTCTTTCGAAAACTATATTATAGACAGATTTCGCTCCAATGATAATCGTCTTCACATTGGCGATTCATTAAAGAAGGTCGACCTTAACGGCCGTGGAAGCCATAAGACGCTGTTAAACAATGGAACAGAAAACTTTACTTGAGAATAAGGTGTGACCGATTGGCATTTTTGCCGATTTCTTATTCCGGATAGTTGGCCTGCTTTTCGATGATTCCGGATCCGATCCGATTAATCGGCAATATTCATTTTATTTTTTATTTCTAATAATAATAATAATAATTCTTCCTTTATTGAAACAATCCGGTTGACACATCGCAACCGGTACAGTTTACAGTTATGCAATTGAAACAATTCACAAGAACGCAAATGACAGAAGACATAAATCTTAACTACTAACAGAACAGACAGCCTGCAAACACAAAGCACGTCCGCCCTAACGGGGCTCGAACTCGGTACCTCTCGCTCTCTACGCCAGATGTTATCCAATGTTATCCAAATGCGCTATCGGGGCCCCCTACCCCCGAAGACACTGTTTTCCACACAAAAGCCCGACTGTCCGCCATTTTGTTGATGCGTCGACTCGCAATTTTATTATTTTACACGGACTTATAATGATAAAGAATAAAGATTACCGCAGGAGGTCGCCAGGACAGGTTACTATTTTTTATTAATGAAAAAAGGAATTGTTTCTGGTCAAAATATTATTTCTTTCGGCATTTGGATCGGTCCAGCGATGCGCTGATTCCGATTAATCGGCCCAGGGCAAAAATCGGCGCAAACCGATTTCCGATTCAAGAATCGGTCAACCCTACTTGAATTGTCCATAAATATTCAAAACAATGGCTTACACTGGGAGCGAAGATTGTATTCTCCAGACCTGTACAGTGTGAAAAATATATCAATGTGTACCACAGGTTTCAACAAACAGCGAGGCTATATCATAGCATACCATAATATTATAAACGAAACCTTGTATAGCGCAACTTCAGGGAAAGACTCACCAGTAGCTCTCCCGACTCAACAACAACAACCCTCGTTCAAATCAAATGGACTTCAACCGCTTGCGGAACAGGAACAGAGAAGATAGACTGACCAGATCAGTCCTAGTTTTATGAGGAAGGTTGTTACTAGCATTATCAATGCATCTCTTCATCACGTTGTCACTGGCATCAACATTGTACTTCATCATCATTTCATCGCCTCCATGTCTAGGATATCTTGTGAACTCATTACCTTCGATATTATTTGGCCGTATCAACATAAATTGATAGATACAACACAATACAATGCAATACAATTAGTTTTTCATAGGATTTTTGACATCGATTGCTTCTTCCTTACAGGTTTTCAGTAGACTTAGTTGGATGTCTTCCTCCAACTGATCTACATATTACACCAAGGACGAAATATACACAGGACTGAAAATTCCTTATTAATTTTAACGACGATAGTCAGTAGATTGTAGCTCCGGGACAACTGTTACAGCCACTTATAAAGCCAACAACGACTCGTTTATTTATAGGATGAAAACCAACCTTTAAACAGGTGTGTAATTATTTACCGTCGATGATAACTGATTATCTGAAACGAATTTGAAAAGCATAAAAATAAAAATATCGTCTCCTATGTAATGTAATTAGTAATTTATATAGCGCCGCTCACAGCCGAGGCCATTCAGTAGCGCTCCCAGTGCGAGAACCCCGAGAGAAGAAGTATGTTTTAAGGAGAGAGAGAGATGAAGACAATGATCCAGAATTTCCTCACGCAAAGTGAAGTGAAGGGCATTCCATAAAGAGGGCCCAATGATGGCAAAGGATCGAGTTTGAGCAATCGTAGTCCTAGCTCGTGGGACAAAAGAAGTCAGATCGGTCTCCTATGATTCCATATGCCATATTTTAGTCTTCAGTTCTCACCTAGAATGATTCTGACGATTATATAGAGTCAGTTGAATGCTAAGAACGAAATACGAACAGAGGTAAATTGTTCCTGAAAGAAGCGATTAATAGATTTGAGTACTTTTATACATTTTTGCATTTTTTTATTCTTCAAAAATCTCACATGGCGCTATTCGTAGTTTCCATTGTCCAACGACCCACTGTGGTTCACAGACCCGTTATCGTTACCCTCGTCCTTTACCAAAGGTTCGATCTGTATTATTCCTCACGAACTGTGGGAACTGCTAAAAATAATTACTGCATACCACTTTTGTTACCAAGAGCTGCATTCAGTGATAGGAGAAAATCCGTGAGAACTGTTAAACCATTTTCCATATCGTCAAAAGACTTTGATGTCAAAAGATGTGGCTACGTTGTTTGATCCCATCTCCAAGTCCGCCACTGCTCATACTTTGGTAGTGCCAGACCTATGAGAAGATAAAAAAGGAGGGCGACGCTTACATTTTGTTCTGACACAGCGCTGTTAAGCAGTAACTAACTATAATATGCAATTTTCGTTCATTGAATTCATATAGAGCTGCAGTATGCCAAAAACTAATTTCTCTCGACGGCAACGGCAATTGTTGTCATAAGCTGTCGTTAAACTCTGGCTCCATCCATTGAATTCATACGGCCTCTGAATCCATCCATAGACACCCTTTAAACATTTATATAACACTCTATAATAAGCGGGCGGATTTAATTAATGTAGCTTAGAGTCAGAGCTTATGACACTATTTGCGCTTAGCATAAGAGGACAAAGTTGAACAGCGTCTAAATCCTTTATAAGATCGTCTATACAATTATAATAATGCTGCAGTATGCGTTACAAAATAGTGAGAAATGTTTGCGATAATTTCTACCGACGTCCGCATCCTTCGTTGCCATAAGATGTCGTTAAATTCCGGATCCATCCAAATTGGCATTGTTTTAGCTCTCTTTTGGCTCAGTTTCAGCCACTGCCTACTCAACGAACAACTCCATCGCTGTCGGATGCACGACAATGGAAATTACGACACCTGTGGCATCCATGAAACGGAGACACATTTCCCAGATCCATTGCTGAAACCAGACGATCCTTCAGTAGAGACTCCACGATGAATTCCACGCAACAATTGATCCACGGGCATTCGGACAATACTAGCACACCCCAACTGTCTGGACATCATATTTAATATCTTATAGCTACGCAGAACACCTTGCAGAAACATGACATTAAGTTTGAACAGAACACTGATCGAAATACACCGTACAGTTGAACAGTCCATGACCATTATTGGATCTAGATTTATAAATTACTTGTATCTCTGTTGAACAAGGCCAATCGTCTATTTTTCAGAGGTCGCATTAAATAAATTAAAATGAATTTGTGGCGTTATCGAGAAATGAAATTTACCTGAGATATCGTAATACACAACAACTGTTTTAGACACAAATAAATTGCTAATTTTGTCCTTTTTGTATTCGTAAGCTATGTTTTGGTTCTGAATCATTCTGTGCTATCTCCTATCCCCCGTATGTAAAAATAATAATACCGAAGCCAATTGCCATGAGAAAAATATTATGACATTCAGAATGAAAAGACATTAATGTATTAACATTCTGTCGCTAAACACTGAAAAGTACAACTGCATGTAACAACAGCAACAATCACTACTACTACTACAGCTGCTGCTGCTGCTGCTGCTGCTGCTGCTGCTGCTGCTGCTGCTACTACTACTACTACTACTACTACTACTACTATTACTTCTTCTACTATAACCACCACCACAACCGCCGCCGCCGCCGCCGCCACCACCGCTACTAGGTAGATATTATTGTAATGCGGTGTCGACTTAGACACCTTTAGAATGTTGCTCTTTGCTGCTATAATAAACACCGACTTTATCTTTTAGTTTAGGTCCTTTCGCTTCCCATCTTCCGCCATTTTTTCCATAATGCCACATGAACGGTAAGAACCCCTCGAAATAACTTCTGCCGACGTCAACGGCCTTTGATGCCATAAGATGTGTTAAACACTTAAACTCTGGATCCCGTCATCTATTTGCGGGAATATGGAGTGGGTGACCCGTTAGCTTAGAATACCATGGAAGAATAGGAGATAAACTGATACTTTGCAAATTCAACTAAGAAAGAAATATGATTATACAGACTTGTTTTTGTTGAAGCGCTCTATAGATCATTAGTTGTATCGCATTATATATTGAATCCAATTCGGATAATAATCGACGAACAGAAAGAGAAACTCATTGGAATAAGGAAGGAAAATGCCAAAGATATCAGCTGTATTGTTGCGCGGTCAGGAGAAGAAATGCACTTAAGATGCCGCTAAAGATTCCAAATAATTACAGTCACGCTTCGACACCTTTAAATTGTATCTTTACATCGCAATATATTCTAAATGTTGTCTTTAACCCTTTGGAGCTGTAATATCCCAAAACTAATCTTTGTCGGCGGAAACGGCCTATGTTGTCATAAGCTGCCGTTAAACTGTGGATCCAATCTAACCCTTTGGAGGTGAGGTGGGGTATGACAAACCCCACAGCTATTCTACGCTGCTTTTCTACGGAAAACGTAGAACCAGCTTGGATTATTTTTGTCTACCTTAGTGAATGTGAAATACGGACACTTTTGGACACTTTCAGGTACTTTTGGACGCCATTTTTTTAATTTCTTGCATATTAAAGTGAAATTTTAATTTTTGGTATACATATTGATTTTAATTAATTAAAAAAAGTAACGGCACAGTGCCGAAAAAATTGTGCGATTATAAGATATTACTGCATATAGTGTTGCATCGATGCAAAATTGATCCATTATTATGGGTATTATGTCACGTGTTCCCAAATGTTACATGTTTCGAGGGCCACGAAGATGCCATAGCAAAGGGTCGCTTTGATTTTGAGCGCCACCACGCTGGCCATATCAATTATGAATGAAAACTGTTATTTGTTCCTGAAAATCACCAGTTTAGCCGATAATTGGTTCCATAACTATAGTTTAGCTCACAATTTATGTTATGTAGTTGATATTGCGACTTGCAAGGAATATATGTATTGGGGTATGTCAGACCCCACCTCACCTCAAACGTTACAATGCTTCACCTCACCTCCAAAGGGTTAAATGGTGGTTATAGTCAATGAGATATTATTATAAGCGCTAGAGAGCGTATGCCGTATGTTTCCTTCAGGTCGCAGTGAAGTCACAATCGCTAAGCGACCTTGACCCCAAGCTAGGCATTCTAACTATAGATATCGATGTTTACTTTTGTGTAGCCTATCACAGCTGACGTTGTACTGTGCAATGAAGCTTGCATGACATCATCCAGCGCTCATTGACGTAATTGGTGACGTTCGACGCAATTAACGTCGATGGTGACGTCGATTTATCGATTATGACGTCAGTCAACGCTCAGTTTTGGCTAGGTTAAGGGCCAAGGCCGTTTTGAATCGGTAGCCTCAACAAGGTGAGGTGAACCTCAACATATAGATGGTTGATGCTCGCTATGGTGATATATTTATATATTAAACATCTCTATGGTTATAGTTCATCTGTTGAAAGGCTAAGCATTTGGAGTGAATCGATCGTCGGTTGATAACTACATTGAATCATAAGGCAAAGATCTTCAAAGCGATCAATGACGGTCGACATAGAAGTCTACGTATTCGCCATAAGCTAGACGAACGCCGAATGTTGACGGGAGGATCCCTCTGCCTAACAACGAGAGTTGGAGCACACGGAGGAAGTCCAAACGTGGAAATGGAGTGGGTGACCTGGTTGCCCCGAAAAATATGAAAAAATAGGAGAAGAAGCGATAATAAAAATTCAAATAAGGAACTCCGGAGAACTCTACAAATTGAAAACCATACGAGATATATAGAAAACTGAAGAATATCCAGAAATAATTTAAACAACTGAGATCAAAAACAACACATCGGAGTCATACATGGTTCACCAGCGACAGATGCAACAATAACAGCAACAGATGCAAAAAGGCTGAAACATCGTCTTACACAACCGTATTTTCGTTGTTATTATTCAAAGGGCTTGAATACGGCTGCTAGGGCCGGTAACGTAGACCGTACTTTTGAGCTAAAGATAGCAATATGATGTTATCAGTAATTGACAGAAGGTGATATGCTGATATATATAGACCCTAAAACTAGCGATTAAAAGGTGTTTAAAAAACAGCTGTAAGTTTAAAGTGCTTGCGACAGTTTGCATGATTGTGTTTTCGTCTACTGATATTTCAATTATTCCAACTTGCCTGGGTTTGAAGATTTCAGTGTTTAACGACTTATAATGGCTGCCATGGTTAACGTCGCCCTCCTCTTTTACAGGCTTGGGAGTGGCACAACTCAAAAACGGCATTTGCTGTCATGGGCGTCCGCAGCGGATCCAACGGGGATTATTTGCCCTCCCGGATTTTACAATTGTTATTTCAATAATTATACTTCCGTTAGTAATAGTAGTTTCAGTTTAACGACACTGTGTGATAACAAAGATCATTAGCGTCGCCCTCCTCCTTTATCCAGGCTTGGGACTGTCACTTCCAGAAAGCGAGCTGTGGCGGCGAGCTGTGGCGGCAAGGAAACGATTTAAAGGTGTCTGTAGTAGGCTACGCTGGTCATCGTCAACTCACCACGTGAAAACGACGTTAAAATAAAACTACGCCACTACCCTATACGAGTCCTAAGCTTGGAGAGAGGAAATGTGCGACGCTAATAATCTTGTTATTATTAATTTCTGTAGGCTACTGTGGTGTCTAATGCACAAGGCAACAACCGATGGCACACCTGAAATAAGTCGTAATCAGGTCAATATCACCAAGAGAGATCATTCATTCATTCATTCATTCATTCATTCATTCATTCATTCATTCATTCATTCATTCATTACGAAGTTCTATATAGCGCCCCTTCAAGGTTACTACTCAGGAGCGCTCCCGACCCCAGTACGAAAAGGACAGTTTTGAGGCAAGTATAGACAGATTCAGAGTGGATTTTGGGATTCAGCCCATGCACCATCCGTCGTCGGCATTGTGAACAAATTTAATTGTGTTGTAATTATTAATGTCTGTAGGCTACTGCGGTGTCTAATGCACAAGGCATCAACCGATGGCACACCAAAACCAGTGTGATTTTCGTTAACGATAACGATAACGAAAATGTTCGTTAACGAAAATAAAATGATTTCGTTAACGATAACTATAACTATAACTAAAAAATATCATTAACTATAACTATAACTATAACGAAAATAACACTAACGAAAATTCATCTTTATTTTCGTTAATACAAAAATAAAAATAGGAAGTGCAATATGGACGATACGACATAAATGAGAACGAAAAATGCGAAATTTTTATTGTGAAATTTGTCAGTTACTTTGGAAACTCGTGTATTGATGAAGCTGAATGTACCCATGCTTCAAAGGTTTTCATAGCTCTGAGTAAATTGTGAAACAGCGTATTAATACGCACAATTTTGCTTATAGACTTAATTATTGTAACTAAGTAGTAACTAAAATTAACTAAAATAAAAATCCATTAACTATAACTATAACTATAACTAAAAAATAATACTAACTATAACTATAACTATAACTAAAATAAAAAATCATTATCTATAACTATAACTATAACTAAAATAAAACCTGTAAGGAAAATCACACTGACCAAAACCAAGTCGTAATCAGGTCAATATCACCCAGAAGATAAGTCAATAAGACTCTAAGGCTTCTGCTTCTCTAATTGTAACCGCATTACAAATGTCTCTGAATTTCTAAAACACCCAACCATCGACAGCTAAAGATTCCATTGTTTAACGACATCTTGTGTCTGCCAAAATAGTTGACGACGACCTTTAATTACATATTCATTCTTGGATATGGGAAACATACTAGAGTATGAACGAAAATGTCAAGAATAAATCGTCGGTTGAGAGCTATGTAAAGGTGTCTAAGCAGATCGTGACATCATTATAAGTTTCCAGTGTTTAAGGACATCCTGTGCCTGTCAGGGTCATTGAGGTCGAAAACACCTATACATCCCTAAAGATTTGTTATGGAAACCAAAAACAACCAATTGGTTGAAAGGATTCAGAGTTTAGTGACCGTTCTCACTAAAGAAGGTTTAGGATTGGCCGCTTGCCTAATAGGCCTACAGGCAAACACTATAAGGTTCAGTCTCGGGATCAGACTCTGCCTCTTCCGCGGAAACCCGGTGGGCAACGTCCTAAGGATGGACTTCTTAGGTCCTTTTGCCGGAAGCAATTTTCTGTGTTTGTCTTCTTTAGTGTGTAATTTCTCTTCGTCACCAATCTACAGCTTGTAACTCTGGAGCCACTACTTCTGCGTGCAGAGTTACGATGTGCTTAATCAGAAGAAATTAGTTGCAATATGTTCAAAATATCCACATTTACAGTCTTTCACTTTTTATGTTGCTCTTTGATACTATAATAAACAACGACTTGGTCTCTTGTTTAGTTTCCTTCGGTTTCCGCCTTCGGATATTTTTTCCTCTGATGCCACACGAAGGGTAAGAACTCCTCGAAATAACTTCTGCTGACGTCAACGGCTTTTGATGCCATAAGATTTCGTGTTAAACTCTAGATCGCGTCATCCATTTGCAGGAATATGGTGTGGGCAACCCGGTCGCTCAAAATACCACAGAAGAATAGAAGATAAACTGATAATAAACAAATTCAACTAAAGATTTCATCAGAAATCGACCAAAAAGAACGAAATATGATATATGCAGACTTGTTTTTGTTAGCGCATGTTATAAATCATTAGTTGTATTGCATTGTATATTGAATCCAATTCGGATAATAATCGACGAAGAGAAAGATAAACTCATTGGAATAAGGAAGGAAAATGCCAAAGATATCAGAAAAACAACGAAGAAACTACAAAATTAATTTCAGAATTGTCACCCGCCTTCCTTTGCAGCTGTCTTTTTGCGCGGTCAGGAGAAGAAATGCACTCAAGATGGCGCTAAAGATTCTAAATTACAGTCACGCTTCGACACCTTTAAATTGTATTTTTACGGCGCAATATATTCTAAATGTTGTCTTAAAATAATGGTGGTCGTAGTTGAAAGGTTAAGGATCGGAATGAATCGATCGTCGGTTGATAACTACATTGAATGATAAGGCAAAGATCTTCAAAGCACTGACTAACATTTGAAATAGCAGTCAGCGTATGCTATAGACAAATGCCGAATGTTGACGAGAGGATCCCTGTGCCTATCAACGAGAGTTGGTACACACAGAGGAAGTCCATACGTGGAAATGGAGTGGGTGACCTGGTGTCCTGGTCGCCCCGAAAAATATGGAAAAATTGGAGACTAAACGATAATGGAAATGCAAATAAAGTACTCAGGAGAACTCTGCAAATTGAAAGAAATATGAGATACATATATATAGAAAACTGAAGAATATCCAGAAATAATGTAAACAACTAAGATCATCAACAACAACACATCGGAGTCATACATGGTACAGCAGCGACAGATGCCACAACAACAACAACAGATGCAAAAAGGGTTTAACAGGGTCATACACAAACGTATTAATTTTTCGTTGTTATTATTCAAAGGGCTTGAATACGGCTGCTAGGGCCGTTAACGTAGACCGTACTTATGTACAAAGCTGTGCGACGTTATCAGTAATTGGATGGATGGATGGATCCACACAGTTTAACGGCAGCTTATGACAACATAGGCCGTTGCCGTCATTGATAAGAACAATTTGTCCTAATCATAAAACGTCAAGTGTTCTCTAATAAATGGTCTTCACCTTTCTGGTGAGGTACTGATATTAAATTTCAGAAAAAGGAACACCGGTCCGAACTTTCCCGTATCGTCAATAGTCATACCCATGTCTGTCAGTATCTCCAATCTGCTCGCGTTTGGAGTGCCAACAATCGTAGTCTTCAACTTAAACCACAACCCGATTCTAGACGAGGCTTTTGCATAATAACTGCTACAATACGGCTTTAACGTTGGCAGAACTTGACTTATTTTGCGAATGGAGGAAACAGTTAACATTTTGAACAAATTGAGATTAATTATAAACTCTGAAAGAAGCGATTTAAAGGTGTTGAAACGTCGCGTGAGGTTAGAGTGCTTTACAACATTCAGCGTTCAGTTTCTTTTCTTTTTTCGATGTTTTGTAAATTTAAGTGTTCAATGACACCTTAATAATCTGCTGGCTGCCATGGTTGACGTTACCCTTAGCGCAAATCAAGCGGCAAGGATGGTTACCGTAGAGCTACACGGAAGCACATTCGATTGTTGGCGGATATTAAATTCAAATGCGAAACGGCGCAGCCGCTTCCGTCACAGGTCATTACATTCATATACACGGGCAAAGCAACAATTTTCACATCCAAATGTCGTTTTCATTAACATATATGGTAATTTTAAATATATAAACCCCTTCAGCAAATAAAGTAAGTAAGTAAGTAAATAGCCCTTATTTGCAGCAGTTAATAATTACGTCTGGAGAAAACCAGGGCGAAGCCGTGTACACGTTGCTAATGCTAATCTGTGTGTGAGTGTGTGTGTGTGTGTGTGCGCGCGCGCGTAATGTGTGTGTGTGTGTGTGTGTGTGTGTGTGTGTGTGCGTGTGTGTGTGTGTGTGTATGTATGTATGAGCACTTGTTATAGCGCCCCTTCAAGATTTCTACTCAGAGGCGCTCCCGACTACAGCGCGGACACTGAATCGGAGTTTCACGCCGAAGCGCATGAGCATCTGCGAGTGAAGGACTTGCCAGGTTCCCTACGGCTTGAGGTGGATTCGAACCCGCAACCCTCCGGCTGCAAGGCACCGAACATACCGCTACACCACCGCTAATGTAAAAAGGAAGTAGAAACCTTTATTCACCTACCCGCAATGTCGCAAAAGCCTAGAGAATAAAACAACGGCAAACGCTAAACTCTGGTTAGACACCTTAGATATTGGTTTGCGGCGTCATAAGTAATCGAAATTTTTATTCAGTCGCTTTTGACTCCGCCACTGATCGAGTTCTGTCAGTGTCAGTCCCAAGCCTGGATGAAGGAGGAGGGTGACGCTACTGGTCTTTGTTACCAAACAGTGGTCGTTCAACAGTAAACAAGCAAGCAAGCAGTCTCTTTCCGCCCGTACTCGGGTAGGGCCAGTCCAAAGCTAGGATAAAAGAGGAGCGATGCCAATCATCTCTTATTTATGACTTTGTATGGTTGAGAGAGGCAAAGGAAATGGATCGGGCACACGCTGAGAGGAAACTCACTACTAAGAACGGTCATCGAAGGAAAAATGAAGGAGAAGACAAGAGGAAGACCAAGACAGATGATGCTGATTGGATGATGACAAACGATTACAGGAAACTGAAAGAAGAGGCCCAACAACGAGAGGAGTGGCGACGTCGGACATTTGAACCTGCCTAAGAGGCAGAGAACCACAAGAAAAAGAGATGGTTGATTTGAAACAATCAGTTGTTTCAGTTTAACGACACCACGTGATAAGAAATACCATAATTAGCGTCGCCCACTTGCTTTATCCAGGCTTACGATTGGCACTGCCAAAGTGCTAGCAGCGGCGGAGTTAATAAGAAAAAACAGTGTAGTAGTTTCAATTTAACGACACTGTGTGTTAACAGTGATCATTAACGTCGCCCTCCTCCTTTATCTATGGTTGAAACTGGCACTGCCAAAGTGCGAGCAGTGGCGGAGTTAATTAAAAACTGCTATAATAATCTTTTTAATGACACAGTGTCTTTAAACAGCAACTAACCAACTAACAATGTGTTTATTGGCAGTTTTTCGGACTTACTCGTCAGTTTTGCCAAGGATTTTTACGTTAATAGGGCATTTTGTTCGCAAGTCGTCTTGGCTCATGTGACTGCATCAGGCCCAATTAGCCCATCCTTCTGATGTACGGTCAAGTCTGAGCCATACGGATAGTGTAAGTAGCCGAGTGTTTTTGTCTCGTTGGTGGACGACCGACGCGGGCCAATGAAGTTACCTCGATCTTCAGTCACTGGAGGCGCTTCAATCTACTGACCGACATCGAGTGCTTTAAAAAAGTCCACTCATGCATATGAAAACATAAGCTACCAACACATGGCATGGATTCGAACTCATCTTGGGAAACCAAGGGATAACCATGTGTGATTTAGAACTTGGTAGAAACCTAACGGTTGTCGTTATAAGAAAGAAAAAAGGAGTGTGCCTATCCTGGCATGACGTCTGTCATTATTATTACTGCTATAATTGTTATCACTTCTAATTTTAATCTATTCTATTCTATTCTATTCTATTCTATTCTATTCTATTCTATTCTATTCTATTCTATTCTATTCTATTCTATTCTATTCTATTCTATTCTATTCTATTTTATTCTATTCTATTCTATTCTATTTACGGATTTATAAAGCGCCTCTCACAGTACAACCTAATCAGAGGCGCTTCCAGTGCGAAGGGTCCCTAGAAAAAATAAAGTCTTAAGAGAACGAGCAGAAACAGTAGTGCCCACAAATAACATCACAGCACGAGTTAAAGCAGAAAGGTCATTCCACAGCAAAGGGCCAACAGAGGCATAGGCACGATGCTGTGCTGTGGCAGTCCGAGACCGAGGAACTAGAAGGTCATGATGGTCGAAAGAGCGGAGAGGACGGCCAGAGGTAGCTGAGATAGGCCAGGCCGTCTCATAAGATCACAGAGGTAGCGTGGAGCTTGACCTAAAACGTTTTACATGTAAGAAAGTTGAAGGAAGAAAATTGCTAACTCTATCTTCTGTTGTTTCCTGTAAATCCGTGTGCCAACGATTGACTGTTTTACGCTGGAGTATGGCTTTCTCCTCCGACGATCGACGACGTCATAAATGCCTTCTTCTCCAGTTCTATCTTTCATTCCGAGTGCGACATCCGCGTCTCTTGCGATGTCTGTTGTAGTTTTGCGCCTCTTCTCTTGTCCGCTGTTCCTGATGAATGATCAGTTCTCCCACTTGGGGGTTTAGACGCATCGGAACACGTCCAAAGCCTGGATGAAGGAGGAGGGCGACGATAATGATCTATGTTATTATACAGTGTTGTTAAACTGAAACTACTACTACTGCAGCTTGATTAGTGTGCTCTGTTTAAACACCTTTAAATGATGTCAAACAACGCTATAAGTAAGGGACCAGGCAGTTATAAAGAGCTGTAATATGCCAAAAATAATCTTTGTCGGCGGCAACGGCCAATGTTGTCATAAGCTGCCGTTAAACTGAGGATCCAATACTATTAGCAGTTAATCGAAATGAGCTGTAATATGCCCGAAAATAATCTTTGTCGGCCGCAACGGCCTATGTTGTCATAAGCTGCCGTTAAACTGTGGATCCAATCCAATTATTGGTTAGTAAAAGCTCTTTTAGAATCGACGTCAACGTCAACTTGCTTCAATACCAAGGTGTTTAGTCTAACTGATGAAAAGATTTTGATTGGTCAGAGCGCTCTCCTAAGAAACCTTTAGAAGGTTGTTAAACAATGCTATATAAATGTAAATGAAAATGTTCGCGTTTTTCTATAGCGTCCGTATAATTTATGGCCTCGACCCTGTTCATTTTCAATGAATTGATCGGGTGAGATCCTTCACCACCGCTGCCTCCCGTTTGAATGGACGCCACGCCATCTAAGGTCCCTGTGCAAGGACCGTGCTAGCCCGAGATTTAAATCTCTGAAAATAAGCCAGCACGGAACCCGTTGTGTATTGGTCATTTAACTTATAGATCCATTTTGATTGGTCAGAACTAGCCTATATCTAACTGTTAATGAACAGCGCTCTACTGCAGATAACTCCGTCACTGCTCGTACTCTGGCAGTGCCATTCCCAAACCTGGATGACGGAGGAGGGCGACGCTAATGATCTTTGTTATCGCACAATGTCGTTAAACTGAAACTGCTTCTACTTCAACAGTAGATAACCCAGTTCAAACATTATGTTCTATTAGTATTTTTCGGTGAGAATTATTCACAATTATTTCTGTCGATTACGTCAACGGCCTTTATTGCCATGAGATGTCGTTGAACTCTCGATCTATCCAACCTTGACCATACCTGTCGGTGACTACAAAGCAGCTTTATTTTAATCAAATGCCCTCCTTACTAAGTTCGGATGCGCTTATCGAAGCCATAATAAATTTCTCAGGACTATTAACAGACTGCGCGAGGTTTGTTTTCAATTTAGAGCGAAAGATATACATTCCATTTGACAGACATAACGCTTTCTTTATCTGACTAAAGCCTATGAATGCGCTATTTACCAAGATGTCGGTGGTCCATTCTCAAGTTGGCCGCAGGAGCAAGGTGAGGCCAACGTCAATGGCACTGGAAGCCATAAGATGTCGTTAAAACATTGGTTAATGTAAGACACCTTTTAAATGTTTACAACAGCGCAATATATTTCGGATTCTAACCGGTCTATCAGTTTAGACCTTTGTTCTCGTCGCTGACCACGTGAACCTATTATAATTGCATTGTTATTATTAACTTCTACAGCGCCGGTGTATAATGCACAAGGCATCAACCGATGGCACACTAATGCCAAGTCGTAATCAGGTCAATATCACCCAGAAGATCAGCCCATATTAAGACTATAAGACTTCTGCTTCTCTAATTGTAACCGCATTACAAATGTCTCTGAATGTCTAAAACACCCAACCATCGACAGCTAAAGATTCCATTGTTTAACGACATCTTGTGTCAGCAAAAGTAGTTGACGACGACCTTTAATTACATATTAATTCTTGGATATGGAAGAAGTACTAGCGTTTGAACGAAAATGTCCTTAATATATGGTCCGTTGAGAGCTATGTAAAGGTGTCTAAGCAGATCGTGATATTCATTCATTAATTACGAAGTTACCAGTGTTTAACGACATCCTGTGCCTGCCAGTAACATTTACCGCAGTCTTTCACTTTTTACGTGCCTTCTTAGCTAGAGACTTTTCTTCAGTGTCATTCTACATCTCCTGTAATGTAATGTAATTAAATATCCTGGTACAAGGGATACAACTTCTATAGCATCGTCAGTAGGAAACTACTTCTATGATGCTTTACTCACACTATCAGCTGTAAGGGCAAATGCCATGAATAACGTTGCACGGACATTTTCTAACTGTGTTTTAAAGAAAAATGCTTTTGGTTTCCTGAATAGATGCAGGAAGACTGCTCCAGGCACGTGGACAAGCGACCTGAGAAGCTCGTGGTTGTGGAACCATCGCCTTTGATATGAGACACCGGAAGTTCTCTTATATCCTGGAGCAGGGATGATACATATGGCAAAGTCCCTCCTGCGTCGTTCTGCACTAGACGTCTGCATATTGACCGAAGCGTCTTTCCGTCATCACATGTTATATCTCGTTCCATTTGCATGTGTAGGACTCAACGGCCACACAAGTGCAACTGTCGCACAACACATACAACTTCTTCCTCAGAAGCAATCAGTCTGTCTAGGGACCTCGCAACAGGATTGGCCAGTTCTCTGAAAGCGGATCAGTTGAAAATGTAGAGAGGACGACACGCTAATCATCCTTGCAATGGCACAATGTTGTCAAACAGCAACTAATTAACGTCATGAAGTATTGTTTTACACACCTTTAAAACGCTTCTTTGTTACGCTATATATACGAGCAATTTCGCTTTTTCAGTGCATTGAATCGCTATTAAGTAGGACTATCGTAGACATGATTAGCTTTATCATTTTATGCTGTTTAACTACAGCGAATATCAGAGACATTGAAAATTTCCGTTTTGACAGCTTTAAATGGTGTCTAACGGACTCTTTAAACTCTTTGTTACATCGTATTGTTTACATAATTTATTATGCTCCTCGAGAACCTTTGATGTCATTAGGACGACGTTAAACTTTGGAATGAAAAATCCTGCATTGGTTCAAAGTCCGAAAATAAATATTTAGGGTATACGGCCAACCTTTTAAGGGATTGGCGGCTAACATGCAGCCACACAGTGGTGCGTGCATTTTAAACGTCTTAAATGGCATATTTCTGTATTGAGTCGTAGTTTCTCAGCTTGATTACTTCTACTACTCGGGAACCTGGCGTTTCGAAAGGCGAAGAACTATAGCCACGGTTTCTTTGTTCTATCTCGACTGTGGATCACAGATGAACTTGACTCTGCTTTCTGATGTTTCTTGTAACTACTAATGATGTAGTCATAACTATTTTGATCGCTAGTGATTGAGCGAGTTCTGTATGCAAGAAACAACTGTTGGGCGGTGGTTGTTGGAAGCGTATAACCCGAAAAGGTTAGAGCTCAGCATTAATCGTAAACAAACGACAATAAAAGAAAGCGCGGAACTTACACCAGGCATCAGAAAGACTCGAAGGTCGCATTGAGACGCTTCATCTGCCGTAGAAGAGTCGATCGCTTGTCAGAAGATAACGAAAAGAAGCGAAATATAAAGTAAGTAAGTAAGTAAGTAAGTAAGTAAGGAGCATTTATTTGCATCTGACAAGCGCACATGCCTAAGAATAACTAGGCAACGAACTCAAGAACTGAAAATGTTCAAACTAGCGCAAAGGCAACCTGTACGTCGGCGCCAGAATATAGGCCCCTATAACTAAAACGGAGAAGAAGGTGCGAAGATTGTATTCTCATGAGCTCTACAGCGTGAAAAATACATCAATGTGTACAACAATTTTCAACAATAAGCAAGGATATATCATAGCATAACACAACATAATATAAACGAAACCTTGTAAAGCGCAGCTTCAGGGAAAGACTCACCAGTAGCACATGAGACTCAACCAGGAGGACAACCGTCGTTCAAACAAAACAGACTGCTTGCGGAACAGAGAGGGGAGATAGGCTGAGTAGCCCAGCTCTAGTTTTATGACGAAGGTTGTTACCAGCATTATCATTGCGTCTCACCATCATGTTATCACTGGTATCATCTTTGTATTTCATCATCATATCATCACCTCCATTTATAGGAATCTTGTGAACTCATTACATTCGATACTAGCCTTTTCCCTGCATTTTGGTTGACAAAACTTGTTTCTTCCTAACAGGTTACTTCCTAACAGGTAGACTTACTTGGATGTCTTCCTCCAGCTCATCTACATAATATTTCAACAACGATCAATATATTATTATACGTTGGACTGGAAATTCCTTAGTTAACGTCGATAGTGGATTATACTTTTATGTGAATGCAATCGGACACCTATAATGCGAAAATGACTCGTCCTCGTATAGGTCGAATACGAACATTAAAAGAGGTTTGTAATTATTGCACGCCAAGGTCAGCGATTATCTTACAAGAATCGAAAAACCATTAAATTTAAGAAACATCTAGAGAAACGATATTCTATAATTCCTGATACCATTTTTAAGACTTCAGTTATCACCTGCTGACGATTTTATGGAGTCGGTCGAATGCAAGTGAACGAAATATAAATAGAAGTATTATAGTGCCTGAAAGAAGCTATTTATAAATGTGAGTGTTTTCGACACTGCGATTTTTTATTGTTCAAAAATCGCACGTGGCGGTATTTGCAGTGGCCATTGTCTTACGACCCCCATGGCTCCCAGGGGTGTTGACGTTATCCTCATCCTATGCCTTAGGTTCAAACTGTATATTCCACACGAATGGTGTGAACTGTTAGAAGTAATTGCTACCGACCACTTTTGTTACCAACCGTTATCGTCAAAGTGTAGAATTAATCCAAACATCGAACTTCTAAATATATTTCAGGGTTACATTATGCCATAAGAAAACCCGTGAGAACTGCTCAAATGTTTTCGTTCCATCTACGTCAACAGTAGCCCTTGATGCCAATAGATGTCGCTACGCTGTTTGATCCCATCTCCAACACCGCCACTGGTCATACTTTTGTAGTGCCAAACCCAATAGAAGATAAAGGAGGAGGGAGTCTTTAATTTTTTTCCTATGACACATCATTGTAAAGAAGTAATGGAATATTCATAACCATCCAAATCATTAATCTGCATGCGTAAGATATCGCAAAGCGTTCAAATACACGACTGTGTTTAAACACCTTTAAATTTTGCGTTTGTAAGGCTATATTTACGTAATTTTATCAACCACCACGTCTGACATGCATGACCTAAAGTACGGTTGACGTAAACGGCCATTGGTTGCCATAAGACACTATTACAAAAGGACAACACTTGTTGTGTTAATGGTGAAAGGGAAGTAGAAACCTTTAGGCCACTATCTATATACGATGTCGCTAAAGCCTAGACACTAATAACAACTACTAGCGTTAGACTCTGTCTAGACACCTTAGGTAGCTTGTTTCCCACGTGTTAGTAATAGAAATTTTCGTTCAGTCGCTTTCTGCCCGTACGAGAATAGTGCCAGTCCAAAGCTTGGATAAAGGAGGGCGATCACCTCCGTCATGACACTGCGTCGTTAATTAGAAACTAATATGGCACGCAACAGTATGTAAGTAAGTATATTCTTTAATGAGAAGCAGCAGCAAACGTACAGCACTGTACACGACAAGTTCAATACAATCAAACAAACAAAACATATAATAATATTAAATACAGACCAAGACTTGAATGAGAGAAGTTATTGCATATTATAGAGAACATAATAGAGGAGGTAGAGTTAGGGTAAGTCAGGGAAAATGAAGATATTACATAGCAACATCTATAGGTAAAACTTGTCTAGTTGTATAGCATCCTGCCAATGAATCATTTCTGAATCAGGTTGTCAAACCTGGGGAGCTCAAGGTTATGCGACCAAGGCCTCATGGATTAGCGAGTTTGCTTGATCGCAAGGTAAAATGCTATTATAAAGACATGTCAACAGCCGGGCCAAAGGTCCACGCGGGCGACTGTTGGGCGGTCGCAACACACATTAAGAAAGTCGCACTCAGAAGCGTCCTCTAGAAGCGTCCTCTACCGTGAAAGAAAGAGTCGATCGTTTGACAACAACAGAAGATAATGTAGGCCTACATACGACCAAAATACTTAACTACAGCTGCTGTAGAGAAGAGGGCGATAAGGTTGCATTCGACAGCGTTTTCCGGCGTCAAACAGTTAAACGTTGCGCAAAACATTACAACGAACAGCGCAAAGATAGAGATTAGGGCAATTACGGTCTGCTATACCAAGAAAGAAAGAGGAGGTGATTCTAGTTGAAATTGAAGAAACGATGGCTATTGTTCATCTGTTGAAAGGCTAATAATGTCCGGAGTGAATCGATCGTCGGAAAGTTAGGTTGCAAGAACATTAGAACAGTTGTATACAACGGCAGATGGGAACCTCTTTACTGCTGCCTTGGCGGACCCCGGCCATGTTCTGAACCCGCTCCTCCCTCCTGTACAGACACTCCCCTATTCTCTGCGTCCCAGACCACATGACCGAATTGTCCCACAGGCTGACAACTTAATGAGAAAAACGTTTTTAACAAGAATGCTTTATGATGTGTAATTTCATGTAAACCAAAGTGCGGTTATGCAGTTGGATAAATAGAGAATATACTTACTTACTTACTTTTTAAAGAACCGTTGACATCGACCGTTGTTTTGTACTGAAATAATTCTAATAAAAAGCTAAGTAACTGAACGAAGTTAAAATCGAAATATATAGTGTCTTATACAACCGATTAAAAGGTGTTTAAGTGCTTGCGACATTTTGCATGGAGTTTCGTTTACCAGTATTTCAGTTATTTATTCCCACGTGGCAGTACTGGCAGATTCCAGTGTTTGACGCCATTTGACGTCTGCTGTGGTTGACGTCGCCCTTCCTATTATTTAGACTTGGGACTGGCACCACCCTGATACGGCAGGAAATAAATCAGCGCGATACAGGAAACTTCAGAAAATCACAAAAACTATTTCGATTTATTGAGAACTAAATTAACAACACCTTGTGGTTGTAAACGGTACAACAGCTACAACGCTGGCACATCAACAACGAAAATGATGAGAATATCTTTTGATGAATCCATTTCGGAAAATATTAGACTAACTGCAAGAGAAACTCATCGGAAAGACGAAGAAAAATTCCAATGATACATAAAAGCTACAAAGAACCTAAAAATTAATTATTATGGAATTGTCATCGGGCTTTCATTTCGAATGTCTTGTTGCGCTCTAAAAAGGAAACGAAAAATATACGACAGATGTTGCGAAAGATTCGAAACTACTGCTCCGTTCTTACAACGTCGACACCTTTAAATTGGATCTTCCGGCGTAATATATTCAAAATATTCACTTCAATTGGCATTGCATTAGAATTATTAAACATTGATTCCGTGTCTGATAGGTTACTGAGACGGCGATATTAAAAAATGAACTGTATTAAATTTATTATCCAAAAATAATATCTGTCGTCTTAACGGCCTACGTTGCCACAAGATGTCGTTAAACTTTCGATTCTCCTCCCCAATTAAGCATTTTTTATCTATAGTGATGTCTTTCTCCGAAAGTGGAGGGTATAATTATGGGAAACATCAATTATCCTACCGAGAGATCCAATGACAGGTGGATCTGTCTGTTAAGAAGAAGGATGTTTCTTTCGAAAGGAGGTTACTATTTCCAGGCTCCGTTTCAGCCACTGCCCACTAAGCGAACAACTCCAACGCTGCGGAATCACAACAATGGAAATGGCGACAATTGCGAGACCCGTCCACGAAGAGGCGACACACTTCTAGGTCCAGTGCCGAAACCGGTTGAGATTTCACGATGAATGCCGCCATCGACAGTTAAACTACGGTATTCGGACAATACCAAGTTTTACCAATATTGCCGAACTGCCTGGAAATCACCGACAGATATCTTGAAGCTATAGGCCTACAGAAGACCTGTTTATCTGTTAGGTTGTTGAGACGCTGATATTAAAAAATAAGCTGTATTAAGCCAAAATAATTTCTTTCGGCGTCAACAGCCTAAGATGTTACTCCATCCAATTAGTGCATTGGTCCAACGACCAAAGTATGTAGAACGGTTAACGGCCCTGTCGGCCATAAGACGTTGCTAAACGACTCACACCACTTACTAGTAGTAACTTCAATTTAACGACGCTGTGTGATAACAAAGAGCGTTAGAGTCGCCCTCCTCCTTTCTCAAGCTTTGGGACTGGCACTGTCTGGCACTATTGCACGGATAGGCAGTGGCGGAATTACACTACTTCTAATGCTAATAAGAGAAGAAAGTAGAAATCTTAGCTTAAGATGTCGCTAAGCATTCCAAGTCACTACTCCGTTTAAACACCTTTAAATTGTTTATTTGTAAAACTATATAATTATATGCATAATCGTTCAATTAATTGCTAACTAAGCGGTCGATATATTTTAAGTACGGTCAACTATTATAATAAGGGACTGATTAAACAAGGAACTTTATGTAAGATGTCGCTGAATGCTTCAAATTAATCAAAATAATTTCCTCCAACGACTTTAGAAATGTCCAGTCTACGACTACGATTGCATGGCGTAAACTACTTTGAGAATACCACCAACACTACAACTACTACTACTACTGCTACTGCTACTACTAATACTACTGCCACCACCACCACCACCACCACCACCACCACCACCACCACCACCACCACCACCACCACCACCACCACCACCACCACCACCACCACCACTGTACGTAACCGATTGCGGTTTGTCAACCGGATTGCTTCAATAAATAAGAATATTATTATTATTATTTACTATTGGAACTGCTACTACTACTCTTACTACTAGGGGCGCTATAACAAGTGCTCATACATACATGCATACATACATACTAGCTAACAATAATACTGTAAGGCTGTGTCTGCTTAGAAAATTTTAAAACGTTGCTATTTGATACTATAAATACCGACTTGGTCTGTTTGTTAACTTAGCCGCTGATTGCACTCCGTCAGTGCCAGTCTCAAGCCTGGATAAAGGAGGAGGGCGACGCTAATGATCTTTGCTGTCAAACAGTGTGGTTAAACTGAAACTACTACTACTTGTTTATGTTTCCACCGTCGTTTGGCTTCAGCCATTCTATTCCCATAATGCCGCACAAACGGTAAGAACTGTTCGAAATAACTTCTGCCAACGTCAACGGCCTTTGATGCCATAAGATGTTGTTAAACTCTGGATCCAGTCATCTATTTATCCGGCTTCGACCCTTGTGTTGCTCTTTTCAACTAATATGTTCCTTAACTGATGCCGCCAGAGAAATATAACTCAGCTAAGCGATACTGCCTATTATCGAATAGTGCCAGTCCTAATACTCGGTGAAGGAGGGCAACGCTATTAATTATCCTTGTAGTGACACAGCGTCATTAAAAAGCAACCACTGAACCACGTAATAGTCAGTAGAAAAAGTCCACCGCTGTCGTTTTCGGGTTGTACCAGTCGGAGTCTTCGGTTAGGATGGTGATATCTGTCACCTTTGCTTGTTTCTCTGTCATACAACACATTCGTACGGGTCTTTGATTACTTTAAGGTGAGTAGCACATAGACCAAAGATGCAGCACATGGTTTATAGAGGTATCAGGAAAACAAAGAACCTATATAAAGTGTAGTAAAGCGTGTAAACCTAACGCGCAGATTAGACACCTTAAAGTCCAGACTTTCCCAAGATATAATAATATACGAGTCATTTTCGTTTTATCATGTTCTACGATTTCGTGCGAAGTACTGTCAACATTAACGGTTCTGGCAGCCATAAGACGTTCTTTTAGACAAAGGACAATAAACAACGCGGAAATTGCAAAAGAAGATAGAAACGTTAGAAACACTCTAGCCTACCGCCATAATAGCAGGCTCTGTTTAGACACCTTAAATTTTCTTTACCTGAAGCAATATAAATATAGTAATTTTCAATGAGCTGTAATATGCTAAAAAATCTTTGTCGGCGGAAACGGCCTATGTTGTCATAAGCTGCCGTTAAACCTTGTATCCATCCATTCAAAACTCAAATTCATTTTGTCTCCAGGCTTGAAACTGGTAATGCCAAACTGCCAGTCCTTGAGAAGGAGGGAGGGCGACGCTAGTCATTATGTTGTATCACAGCGTCGTTAAACCGCAACTAGCCAACCAATCATAACTCTGCCATCGCCAATAAATTGCAAATAAACTCGGCTGTTACCCGTACTCTGGTAGTGCCAGTCCGAAGTCCGTACAAAGGGGGTGGTCGATTCTAATCATCCCTGCAATGACACAGTGCCGTGAAACAAAACCTAACCAATCAATCGCTTACATGTCGAAAGCGGCTAAGGATGTTCCAGGGTGAGTGTTGTTCGATCGTGTTGAGAAGCGTCTAAACCCAAAAGTAGATGAGCTGAGCATTCATAAAATAATAACGTCCGGTTTATGAAAGACTAAGGCCCAGTGTGAATAAATTGTCGGTTGATACCTATATGCAACGAACCTATAATCACTCCGTCCTTGTTCACACAACCGCGAGATCCCGCATGCTGACGCATTAACTCGATGTGGTTTTATTACGCGAATGTTATTCAATTGACTTTATTGCTGATATTTCTTCTTACTTTATTTTTCTCTCTCTCACAGTTCCATAGATGTCTGTTCCAGTAATTGCATATTATAATTTGTTGTGCTTTAGCAACAGTACATTGATTTCAAGTTTAGAATATCAGTAGTTACCAAACGTATTTATCGTTGATTTGGTGATTGATTGGTCCAGAGTTTAACGACAGCTTATGACAACAAAATTGTTTTGGCATATTACAGCTGTGTCGCCCGATGCGCTGCCAGCGCGAGGAAGGACTAAGGTCTAAGGTAAGGATTACAGCTATTTGGTGATTGTAGTAGTAGTTTCAGTTTAACGACACTGTGTGATAACAAAAATATCATTAGCGTCGCCCTCCTCATTCATCCAGGTTTGGGACTGGCACTGACAGAGAGCAATCAGTGGCGGAGTTATTTGGTGATTGAACGAAAATGACAAATATATGTATTGTCTTGCAAAAACGATTTAAAGGTGTCCAAATGCTGGATAAAGGAGTTAGGCGGCGCTAATAATTTTTCTAATGACGCAGAGTTGTTGAACAGCAATTTACAAACAAATGACAAATATGGAGAAATGTCCAAAATTACTTCTACCAAGGTCAGCAGTCTTTGATGCCATAAGATGTCGCGAAACTCTGGATTCCATACTTGCCGATAGTTTATAGCTCTCTATTTATACACCTCTAAGAAGTTACCAGTAGATGCTATAAATTTGTGAACGCAAGAATTCTACCATATTCTGAGTTTCGTCTGTTTCTGCTGAATTCGAGCCATCGTAAGGACAACTTACGGCCAATCCACAAACAAGCAGCGTGCAATGCGATAAACTATCGGCGACAACAATATGGACAACAACCTTGTGACAGCAATATTGGGCCAAAATACCTTGAACCTTTTCAGCTGGAGGTTCTCAGGGCCAATGGATGGTCCCAGTGTGGTGTTGAAGGCTTCCTCCAAAAGAATTTCATGGATATGATGCCAGCACGCTATGTACAGTACTTTTCTCTCCAGCAGCGTTTCTACCAAAATTCAATCTCCTTTCTTTTGTCCTGTGTTGCTGGAAGTTGTGTCAAAGCTGAGTCCTTTGATGCAATCCTTTAGGCCTCAGTCAGACACAAAAGAGTTACGCGATTTCGCGAACTCGGGCGGGCTGCATGTTGGACAGCACGGAATTAGGATGTACTGCAAAATCTCAAAATAGGTCATTACGCTGTTGTTCCCATATCAGCTCCGCCACTGCCCGTGCTTTGGTAGTGCCGAACCCCAGAGAAGACTGAGGAGTATTGCGACGCTTATCCTTTTATTATGACATTTTATTATTTATTATGTGTTACTTAGCAGTTACTAGCTAATCTTATAACCATCCCAAAATCATAAACCTACGTAACATCGAGCGCCTCTGAGTAGGGATCTTGAAGGGGCGCTATATAAATTCTGATTGATCGATTGATTGATTGATTGGTTGATTGATTGATTGATTGATTGATTGATTGATTGATTGATTGATTGATTGATTGATTGATTGATTGATTGATTGATTGATTGATTGATTGATTGATTGATTGATTGATTGATTGATTGATTGATTGAACATACGTCAAAGTACTCAAATACGCGGCTCTGTTTACACACCTTTCAATCGTGTATTTCTAAGGCTATGTAAAATAAAAAAAATTTTATGAACCATCAACTCCGCCATTGTTCGCTTTCTGACAGTGCCAGTCCCAAGCCTGAATGAAGGAGGAGGGCGAAGCTAATGGTCTTTGTTACCACACAGAAACTACTACTACTATAAACCATCAGTTCGTTTCATAACTTATCTGAAGTACGGTTAGCGTTAACGGCTCTGGTGGCCATAAGGCAATGTCGAGTAATGTAATTATGCCAACGGAAAGAGAACAATGAAAAACACTACGTAAGATCTCGCTAAACATTCGGTAATACGGATAATATTTGTCTAGACACCTTAGATAGTTTGCTTCCGACGCTGTAAATAATCCACATTTTAATTAGAAGAGCTGTAATATGCCAAAAACAATCTTTGTCAGCGTGGCAACGGCCTATGTTGTCATAAGCTGCCGTTAAACTGTGAATCCAAAGTTCGTCGCTAAAAGCCGCAAACGTGTACTCAGAAGCGCCCTCTACCGTGAAAGAGTCAACCATTCGGCAAACTACAGAAGGAAATCAAAAAGAGAGAAATATATTACGACAACGGAGAAGAGGGCGCAAAGGTTTTAACTCGACAGTGACCTCTGGTGTGAAAATCAGTTGCTGTACTTTTTAGATTTACGGAACTATTTGGAAAGAAAAATCATATGTAAAAGTGTGTGCTTCACAACTCCAGCCATGTTCTAAATGGTTTACTGCCTCCTATAAAGAATTAACCGATTTGGTAGAACTGATAAGAAGGCTCAAGAGTGAAAGTGAGAAAGCAGGACTCTACTTCAATATAAAGAAGACAAAGATCATGACAACAGAGGAGGAGGACAGTTTTGAAGTAGACGGAGAGGAAATAGAAACGGTAACTAGCTTCACATTTTTGGGATCAGTAATAGAAAAAGAGGGAAAGTGTGATATGGAAATAAATCGTAGAGTAGCGATAGGAAAAACTGCAATGAATGGTCTGGAAAAAATATGGAAGGACAAACATGTGAGTATAGACACGAAAAAAAGATTGGTGAAGGCTCTGATCATACCAACAGTAACATACGGCAGCGAGACATGGACAATGACCAAGAAAATGAGGAAAAAAGATTAACGCATGCGAAATGTGGATATGGAGGAAGATGCAGAGAATATCATGGAAAGAGAAAAGGACCAACGATTGGGTGCGCATGAGTATCGGAATAGAGAAGGAAGAGACACTACAGCAAACAGTGCTAAGAGCAAAGTTGAGGTTCTTTGGTCATGTCATGCGATCAGATGGATTGGAAAAGGAAATGATGTTAGCATATGGAGAGGGAAGGAGAAAACAAGGACGACCAAGGAAAAAGTGGATGGACGAGATACATGAAACAACCGGAATGAATTTGGCAGAACTGAGAGATGCGACGGCGGACAGAAGGAAATGGAGAGGCTTGATCATGAAGGTCGCTAGAGTTCAAAGAACTGACAGCACAAGGTAACAAGGTATAAAGAATGTTAAGTACTCTCTCCGTCCTCGTTCACATAACCGTGAGATCCCACATGCTGACGCATTAACCCGATGTGGTTTTATTACGCGTATCTTATTTAATTGATTTTATTACTGATCTTTCTTTTTACTATTACCTTAATCTCATATAATCCATAGATGTCTGTTTTATTGTATTTTATGATATTTTTGACATTTGCGATTTTTGATTTTTGTGATTTGTGATTCATTACTCTATCTGATGTTCCCGCAGTGCGTTTGCAGGCGGTTCAATAAAGCACGTACTTACTTACTTACTTAAAGAAAACGACCAACGGATTTCATTAGATACCTTTTAAACGATATCTTACGCGCTATATATAATTTTCAACGCAATTTTTGTTCGGTTACAGGCTCGAGATCTATGTTAACGAGTGTTTCAGCCAAAAGACATTGTGAAGCAATGGACGACATTTAATTAAAAGAAATAAATTATTACGTAATATATCGCTAAACAGTTAAAACTATGGACAATATTAAACTCTGTTTAGACACCTTAATTAATTTGTTTGATGTCATGTCGCTTCACCTCCGGACTATTCACCTCTGGGAGCTTTCACCTATAGGGGTATTCACCTCCACTCTCATAATAATTATTAATTAACCTTAAGCGCGTAACAAATCGAATAAAATAATAAGACAAGAGAGTGACTTTAATTAACTGCCTACGAAAGGAAAACCGTGAGAAATGTTCAAATGTATTTTTTCCATCCACGTCAACATAATTGAATCTCAAAAGATGTCGTTACGCCTTTTGTTCCAATCTCCAACGCCTCCACTGCCCCTCTTTGTAATTTTTAAAAGCACTATGTAATCGGTTTGTGAAGAAGGTTTCTGATTCTGTAACAGATAACAATACTGGACTTATTTATAACAAGGTTTAACGTCGTCATATGACATCAAAGGTCGTTGACGACAATTTAAAACATATACATATACAGTGCAGTGAAATGAATTCATAGCGTCCAAAAGACACCATTTAAGACTGTCCAAACACAACCTTGAAATGTCATTAGTGTTCATTGTTTAACAACATAAAAAAACAAATACAATTCATAAATATACAATTTGATACATGCAATTTGGTATCTGATGCAAATTCAACAATATTTAGCAGCAATTGTCGTATACAAGAAATGTTTCTTAAAATTAATAAATTAATTCTTGATCACAATTCCTAATGCACATTTACTTCTTAATCTATTTCAATAACATTTATTTTACAAAATTTAAATGACACGAAATTTTAACATGAAGTTCTTATTCCACTTTCGAATTTTTAAGAAGTCATCAATCAGTAAAATCAAGCATTATTAAAGAAATATATTCAAACAGTGAATATGACAATTCGTTATCATTTATTATGCTACTGCGTTGATCATAAAAGAGAACCGAAACTTCATCCGAGATTTTCAATGTATTACATTTAATGTTCTTAATACAGCTTGATTGATATTTGTCACACATACAAGTAAGACATGAAGTTTGTAATTTTTTGGTACATTTTACGGAAATATTTAATAATTTCAATCACACAGTATTATCATAATATATGCAAATAGTTAGAACAGGACTCTAAAATATCCATAGCATGTATATTATAGCACATCCAACAAAAGTCTACAAACGAGCATAACCATAGAATAAAGTTTATAAGAAACATCATATCAAATTATGATTATGACATCTGATGCTATCAAACAAATACTTAGCATAAGTTTTGACACATAAGTGTAAAAGTGTAATCATTTTCTATTACAGATTTCAGCATATTTGACAACTTTGTTCTGAAATGAGATTCACAATCTCCTTTGTTTAAAATGTTTAAATCTTTGAGGACAAATTCTAATGTTATCAACAGGAGCATGAGATTTTTGACACATATAATCAATGAGAATTTTTTTAACAATATTATAGAAAGAGTAACATACACATTTAAAAAATAAAACACAACTTTCCTAGCCTATACCATAATGTACATTTAATTAACTGATTTCATACACAAATTTTGCTCTGAGGAAACTGTAAGCGTCCTCTGGACACATCGTCCAGTTCTTCAAATTCAGCTGATACCGGGCAACAATACAATACCGGACTACGCTGCCGCTTATATTTATAGGAGGAAGGACAATTTTAAAACAGGTGTGTAATAATGTTCCTCGCAATGTTAACTACACGATATTTATCGAAAACCGTAAAAATCGATAAACATCATCAAAGACTACCTTATCAAATTTCATGCGCCATTTTCGGTGTTTAATTCTCATCTAAAATGCCGCTGACGATTGTACAGAGTCGAAATCTATTGGTCGAAATATTAATAGAAGCAAATAGTACGATTAATAGATTTGAGTGCTTTTCAACATTTTGCTATGTGTTCAACAAATCGCACACGGCAATAGCTGTAGTTTCCTGTGCCTTAACGACGCCCTATGATTGCCCTCAAACTCTAGCAAAGGTTCGATCTGTATTATTCCACATGAACGTTGGAAGTGTTAAAAATAATTGCTGTCGCCCACTTTTGTTACCAAAAGATGTCGTTAAACTGTAGAATTAATCCAATCCTTGGCCTTCAACATGTATTTTAGGGTTGCATTATGCCACAGCCTACGAAAAAACGTGAGAAATGTTCAAATATGTATATGTTTCAAGAGATTTGGATGCCTAAAGATGTCGTTACGCTTCAAGCTGGCACTCCTCATGTACAGAGCATGCACAGATCATCTCCCTTCCTACTTGTCTTCTATGGTAACACCTTGCAACTCTGTTAAAGGTCGCTCCTCTCTTCGATCAGCATCTGCTGGAAAGTATGTTGTTCCTGGTACTTGTCTTGTCTTTTGCCGGCGTTCATTCACAGTTGCCGGTCCTTCCATTTGGAACTCTCTACCTCCTCATGTTCGCAACTCTCTTAGCGAGACTGTCTTTCGGTCTAAACTCAAAACTTACCCCTTCCAGTCTTATGGATCTTAATCGTTGCCCGGCTTCAATGTGCAGTTCTGAACTTTGTAAGGAGGACATTATCAAATTACAGTTGTATTGTATTGTACGCTGTTTGATCCAATCTCCAATTCCGCCACCGCCCGTACTTTGGTAGTTCCCAACCCAAGAGAAGTTTAAAAAAGGAGAGCAAGGCTAATCTTTCTCGTCAAGATACAGCGTTGTTAAACAGTAATTAACTAATCGTTATTTTTATTCGAAGATGAAAACATACGTCAGATATCTCATGTCAGCGCACACAAATACACAGCTGCGTTTAAACACCTTTAAATCGGGTATTTCTGCGTCTATATAAAAAGTTCGTTTAGACTACGCTTCTCAGACTAAGTTAACGTAAATATGGCAGCTATAAAACAAACAATAGACACTACTTATTTCATAAATGGAACACTTTTGGTAAGATGTCGCTAAACATTTTGATACACTGCTAATATTGGCTCTATTCGATGTCGATAGAGCCTAGACTCACAACAAAGGCTTACGTTAGATTCTGTCTAGACACCTTAGATAATTTGCTTCCGACGCTGTTAATAATCGAAATTTTACTCCCCCAGTTTTTCGCTTTCTGACAATCCCAGTCCCAAGCCTGGATGAAGGAGGAGGGCGACGCTAATGGTCTTTGTAATCACACAGTGTCGTTAAAGTGAAACTACTACTGCTGCTTAGTCGCATAAAAGAGCCGTAATATGCCAAAAATAATTTCTGTCCACGGCAACGGCCTAATTTGTCATAAGCTGTAGTTAAACTCAGGATCCAAGCATCCCGAAGCTAGGATAAAAGAGGGCGACGTCAATCATTTCTGTTATGACATTGCATCGTTAGTTAGAAACTACCATGGCAAGTCAAAGGCGATCAAGAATGAACGGTAGTGTTCGGAAGCGTATTAAACCCAAAGTGGAAGAGCTGATCATCCAAATAAATTGTAACGGAAGAGGCGCGAAACTTACAATAGACGTCGCACTCAGAAGCGCCCTCTATTGTGAAAGAGTCAAACACTCGGCAAACTAGTAACGAAATAAAACAAGAGGGAAATGTATTGCTTCAAAGGAGAAGAAAGCCCATTGTGTCATTGCCTACGAAAAGAAAAAGGATTTAACTCGTCAGCGTGCTCTAATATGAAAATCGATTGTTGGCCAGAAAACGTTTTACTAATTAGATAATTATTATGGAACTATTTCGAAAAGAAAATCGTATGGCAAACGTGGTAAAGCACTTAGACTCGCGGCTTTGTTTAGACACCTTTTAATCGGTTTTAAAAACAACAATATAGGCCCTAAGCTTTTCGTTAAATCACAAAAGAGCTGTAATAAGCCAAAGCTAATCTTTGTCGGCGGAAACGGCCTATGTTGTCATAAGCTGCCGTTAAACTGTGGATCCATCCGTTAAATCACCATTGAAATTCTCCATTCTGATCCTGCAAAGCAAGCTCGATGTTAACGACCTTGGCAGCCGTAAGGCATTGCTGAAAGATGACAACACGACCGAAATATATGACAACGACAAAGAAGAAGGAGGCGCTAAATAAATAGCTGTATAGGTAGATAATCTTTTTAACGCAGCGTCCTTAAGCAGCAACTAGCAACCAATCGGCAGCTTTTCAACAGGCGTCGTAGTCAACGGTCAACTAGTCAACGAGCAACCCTTCGCTAGTGGATGCAGGACACTGTAAATTGTGACAATTGCGACACCTCTAAAGGACCGTCCCCGAGACCGTGACACATTTCCTGATATTGTGCTGAAAGCAGACGACACTGCAGTTGAGACTTCGAGACGAATGCCGCCCTCAACAGCTGACCTACACTATTCGGACAATGCTAACACACCCCAACTGCCTGGACTGCATCTATAAATATCTTAAAGCTATAAAGAAAACCTGCGTCTGTTAGGTTGTATAAGACGGTGATATTAAAAAAATTAGCTGTATTAAGCCAAAATTATTTCGGTCGAAGTCAAAATGTTGCCCTAAGACGTCGTTAAACCCTGGATCCATCCAATGACTGCATTGGTCCAAGGACCGAAGTATGTAGAGTGCGGGCAACGTTAACGGGACTGGCGGCCATAAGACGTTGCTAGACAACGGACACCACTTCTACTGCTAATGGGAGAAGACATTTTAAATTTTAAAGAAAGATGTCGAAAAAGCAATCCAACTTATCACTCCACTTTGACACCTTTAAATCGTTTCTTTCGAACATCATATATAGGCAGATATCGTTCAATTGTAATACATGTATGCTTTGTTAGTTAATTAATTAAATTTGTCAGGACATAATAATCACAGACAGTATGAGATGAACTACTTTATGTTGCAAAATATTGAATATTAGTGAAATTGTAAAGCTCCGTTTCAACATCCTTAATGGTGTCGTTCGGATGCTATAAGTTTCTGGTTCTGATTGTATTGTATATTTTCTGTATTGTCGTCAACGACCTTTGATGTCATAAGACGACGTTAAACTGTTGTTTAAAAAAAATTGATAATCATGAAAATTGTCAGTACATAATGATCACAGGACAGTACGAGATGAACTGCTTTATGTTGCAAAAATATTGAATATTAGTGAAATTGTAAAGCTCCGTTTGACACCTTTAAAGGTGTCTTTCGGATGCTATAGGTTTCTGGTTCTGATTGTATTGTATTTATTTTCCGTATTGTCGTCAACGACCTTTGATGTCATAAGACGACGTTAAACTATGGTGAAATAAATAATAAATTGATAATCACTTTAAGGTGCCGATTGTTTAAGGAAGGTCGACGTTAACGGCCCTGGAAGCCATAAGACGTTGTTAAACAATGGAACAGAAAACGTTACCTGAGATTAGGGTGTGACCGATTGGCAATTTTTCCCGATTTCTTATTCCGGATAGTTGGCCTGCTTTTTCGCCGATTCCGGATTGGATCCGATTAATCGGCAATATTCATTTTAGTTTTTATTTCTAGACACTGTTTGCAACTGAAAAGCCCCACTGTCCGCCATTTTGCTGATGCATCGACTCCCAATTTTATAATTTTACACGGACTTTTAATGATAAAGATCAAAGATTACCGCAGGAGGTCGCCAAAACAGGTTAATCGGTCCACGGCAAAAATCGGCGCAAAAACCGATTTCCGATTCAAGAATCGGTCACACCCTACTTGAGGTGTCGATAAATATTCAAAACTACGGTTAACACTGATCTCTCAAATAGTGTGTTTCTGAAGTTACCATTATAATTGTAATTTTTTCATATACCAACTGCGAGAGCTGCTTCAACTATTTTCGCTCAATGGTAGTAGCAGTAGTAGTAGTAGTTTCTGTTTAGTAGTAACCCTTAGTTTATATACAATGTCGCTATGATAACAACGGCTAGCGTTATAGGCTACTATGCCTAGATATCTTAGATAGTTTGTTTCCGACGCTGTTAACAATCACAATTTTCTCTCAGTCGCTTTCAGCCAGTACTCTGGTAGTGCCAGGCCGAAGCTACGGTTAAGGAGGGGCGACGCCAATCATCTCTGTTATGACAATGAGTCGTTAATTAGAAACTACTATATTACATCACAAAGGATGAGCGTTAGTCTTCGGTTGAGTCTAAAACCCAAAGTATAAAAGTTGATCGTTTATCAAAAACTGCAACAAAAGAGGCGCAACACTTTCAATAGACAATAGATATCGCATAGACGCAAACGTCGCACTCAGAAGCGCCCTCTGCCATGAATGATTCAACCACTCCGCAGACTACAGAATGGATTCAAACAATTTACAATAGAGGCCGCACTCAGAAGCGCCCTCTACTGTGAAAGTGTCAACTTCTCGTCGAACTCGAGAACGAAATAAAAAAGAGGAAAATATATTACTACACCGGAGAAGAAAGAGCAAAGGTTTTAACTCGATAGCGTCCTCTAGTGCAGTGCTTCCCAAACATTTCAGTGTCACGGACCGGCAGGAATTAACTTTCAGTGTCACGGACCGGCAAGAATTTTTCCACTGCGTTAGGACCGGTGTCAAAATTAATTAATTATTTCTCTCTTTCGTTTTCGATCACTCAAATTCATCAAACATTGATTTCTATGCATGTTTAGCTAATTATATGACTCTTGCTCTTTAAATGCTATCCTAATAAGTCTTTTTGTTATGACTTTTAAAAATAAATAGTCATTTCTTGATTCCGAGACAATTTGACCAGTTTCTTGACTCACTTTGCGGACCGGCAACTGAGGGCTCGCGGACCGGCACCGGTCCGCGGACCACCACTTTGGGAAGCACTGCTCTAGTATGAAAATCAATAGTTGTCCAGAAAACGTTGTACTACTTGGATGTATAGAGCTCTTGGGAAAAGAAAATCTTATGCCAAACGTGGTAAAGCACGTAAATCCGCAGCTTTATTTAGACACCTTTTAATCAGTTTTTGAAACACAATATAAATATGCTATTTTCGTTAAATCACCATTAAATTTCCACTCTGACTCTGCGAAGCAAGCTCGACATTAACGACATTGTCAGCCGTAAGGCATACTAAACAAATGACAACATGACCGAAATATATAGCAGCGACATTGAAAAAGGAGGCGCTAAATAAATAGCTTAAATGGTATATAATCCTTTTTACGCAACGTCCTTAAACAGCAACTAGACACCAATCGGCAGCTTTTCAACAGGCGTCGTAGTCAACGGTCAACTAGTCAACGAGCAACCCTTCGCCTACTGGATGCAGGACATTGTAAATTGCGACAATTGAGAATTTGCGACTATACCGCGCAGCCGATCGAGTCGATTGATCGAGTCGATCGTAAACTCGGCCAAGTCGAGTCGATCGTTTTTTCCTCGACTTGACTCGACTCTGAAATATTAGACTTACCATTTTTCACAAAATGACAGACCTTATGATACAATGAAGTAGGCTAATTCTGTGTAAACACACGACTACCGTATGAACCTAATATTATAAAGTTCAGTGCAAATAATGAATCTTTTTGGCACTTTAATTCTTATTAGTGGAAGTTATAGATACTTTTTCACAGTTTTACGGTGAAAATTGGAGCGATTAAGATGCGTTAAGAATGCCGTAGTTGCAGGAAAGTTTAGCTCTGTAGTCAGTAACGATGATCTCAAAACGTTCGAAAGCCTGTACGTTGGAACAAGACTGAATGCGTCGACTTCTCATTCGGACGTGTGGCAACATTTTGGTCCACTCTACAGCGAGTATTAATGGGAGCCGCAGCTGCCGCCCACGATTCATATATTTGCCCTAGTCGTCCTATCTTTTTCAAAACCAAAAATGCCTACATTGTTACCTTCATGATTGGAAATGTCAATAAATGAAATGCAATTAGCGTCATGTGGATTCGTGTGAAAATACTTGCAATTTTAGTAGACGATTTCGAGCATTTGTATGTCTGCAATCTGGAGCATATGCTGAACTGTGACAGAACCCTCCAAGAGGTTCCAAGCCTGAACCTCTAGCTAACTTCAGTCATCGTGAGAAGTCTCAAGTTTCTTGAACTAACTCTAATTCATTACGAAGATTTATATAGCGCCTCAGCAAGGATGTGATATAGACATTACAATCATGTCCTCTTGCCGACGGATTAAGCTAGGCTTAATCCTTGCAAGTCAACCACAGTCACACACGATATCATTATAGTGCCTGAATTGTTACTTACCAGTTCAATTACAGTTTGACAGTTTGAGGAAGAGTATGCAATTGAAATTCATGAGTAGGCCTAATTTAGGAACTGGAATCTAAGAATGCAACAGTCGTCAGCAATTTTGGCCAAGACACTACAGTCCAAGTCGACGAAGTCGATCGAGTCGATCATCGTCCGAGTCAAGTCCATCGAGTCGTCGAAAGGTCGGCGAGACGACGAAGTCGATTGAATCGTCGGCCGAGCCAAGTCGATCGTTTACACGCGACTCGATCGACTGCGGGGTATAAATTTGCGACACCTGTAACGGACCGTTCCCGAAACCGTGACACATTTCCTGATATTGTGCTGAAAGCAGACATCACTGCAATTAAGACTTCAAGATGCATGCCGCCATTAACGGAAAATGCTAACACACCCGAACTGCCTGGACAGCATCTATAAATATCTTAAAGCTATAAAGAAAACCTGCATCTGTTATGTTGTTGATACGGTGATTTTAAAAATATAAGCTGTATTAAGCCAAAATTATTTCGGTCGAAGTCAAAATGCCTTTGTTGCCCTAAGATATCGTTAAATTCTGGATCCATCCAATTAGTGTATTGGTCCAAGGACCGAAGTATGTACAGTAGAGTGCGGGAAACGTTAACGGGACTGGCGCCATAAGACGTTGCTAAAAAAAGGACACCACTTCTAATGCTAATGGGAGAAGAAACTCAAAATTTTACAAGAAGATGTCGATAAAGCAATCCAACTTATCACTCCACTTAGACACCTTTAATCGTTTCTTTCGAAAATTATATATAGGCAGATATCGCTCAATTGATAATCACTTTAAGGTGCCGATTGTTTAAGGAAGGTCGACGTTAACGGCCCTGGAAGCCATAAGACGTTGTTAAACAATGGAACAGAAAACTTTACCTGAGATTAGGGTGTGACCGATTGGCAATTTTTCCCGATTTCTTATTCCGGATAGTTGGCCTGCTTTTTCGCCGATTCCGGATTGGATCCGATTAATCGAAAATATTTATTTTTATTTTATTCTAAGCACTGTTTGCCACTCAATAGCGCGACTGCCCGCCGTTTTGTTGATGCGCCGACTCATAATTTTATTATTAAATTTTACACGGACTTTTAATGATGAAGATTACGGATTACCGCAGGAGGTCGCCCAAACAGGTTGCTATTTTTGTATTAATGAAAAAATAAATTGCTTTTGGTCAAAAATATCACTTCATTTGCTATTTTGTAGTAAGGGATGCCGATTAATCGGTCCAGGGCTAAAATCGGCGCAAATCGAATTCCGATTCAAAAATTGGTCACACCCTACTTGAAATGTCGCTTAATATTCAAAACTACGGTTTACACTGATCTGGTCAGGCACCTCAAATGGTGTGTTTTCGAAACTATTATTATGTATTATAGTAATTGTAAGTTTTTCATATACAAACGGTGAGAGCTGTTCAAAATAATGTCGCTTAATGATAGTAGTAGTAGTTTCAGTTTAACGACACTGTGTGATTACAAAGATCATTAAGTAAGTAAGTAAGTAAGTAATTAAGTATATCCTTTATTGAGAAGCACTAGCAAACGCACAGCACTGTACATGGTAAGATTAATACATTCAAACAAATTAGCAAAAATGTATATATTATGCAACCAATGAATTGAATGAGAAGCTTTATTGTACGTCAGGGGAACATAGAGGAAGAACAGCTAGGGCTAGTCATAGGGGAAAATGAAGGGTTTAAATAGCCAGATTAGCGTCACCCTCCTCCTTCATCTTAGGCTTGGGACTGGCACTGCCAGAGTTCGAGCAGTGGTGGAGTTAATTTCGCTCAATAACTTGAGAATATATGTAGAATTATAGATATATATATATATAGTTTGTGAAGCAAAAGATTTATAAACTCAGCCGTAGGTTTGAGTGCTACGCAATATTTAGCGTTTATTTTCTTCTGTCTTCTCATATTTTAATAAATTCAACACTTCGCAGTACCTACAGATTGCAATGCTTAACGACTTCTGATGGCTGTCATGGTTGACTTTGGCCTCCATTTTATTCAGTGTTGGCATTGGCACCCATAAACACTCAATATAATGGTGAATATTGACGGTGGGGGCCCGATAGCGCATTGGATAACACACTGGCATGGAGAGCGAGAGGTACCGAGTTCGAGCCCGTAGGCGGATATGCTTTGTAGGCTGCTATTAGCGCCGTGTATTGCAGGCTGTCTGTTCTGTTAGTAGTTAAGATTTATGTCGAGAGCGAGAGGTACCGAGTTCGAGCCCATAGGCGGATATGCTTTGTAGGCTGCTATTAGCGCCGTGTATTGCAGGCTGTCTGTTCTGTTAGTAGTTAAGATTTATGTCTTCTGTCATTTGTTGTTTCAATTGCATAACATGTAAATGTACAGCGCAGTGCATTTGTCAGGCGCTTCGATAAAGAAAAGACTATTATTATATTATTATTATAATAAACGAAAGTGGTAAAATCTAATGAGTACAAATGTGTCCAAATGTTTCATTCCGTGTTTTTTATTCGCTATTCGTCCATCTGATGTATAAATAACAATTACAAGCAAGCGAGCAGTTGTTGTTTTCAATGTTTAATGACAACTTGTGGCCGCAAGGATCGTTGACGTCGATAGGAAAAAGGTTCTTTACGGTTTCATTTGGAATGTACCAATGTTATAATCGATGAACTGATAAATTAATCCATCTTGTTACAACAAAGGACGTTGACGTCGTCAGAAATTATTTTGAATAGTATGGCATAACAAGTACTACCACTGGTACTACTACTACATTCTTCGTCATGAAACTAGCTAAAGAAAGTGTAAGGGTGTTTGGATGCCTTCTCAGACACCTTTAGAACGTTGGGGGCCCGATAGCGCATTGGATAACATCTGGCGTAGAGAGCGAGAGGTACCGAGTTCGAGCCCGTAGGGCGGATATGCTTTGTAGGCTGCTATAAGCGCCGTGTATTGCAGGCTGTCTGTTCTGTAAGTAGTTAAGATTTATATCTTCTGTCATTTGCGTTCTTGTGAATTGTTTCAATTGCATAACTGTAAACTGTACCGGTTGCGATGTGGCAACCGGATTGCTTCAATAAAGGAAGAATTATTATTATCGAAACCATAATAAGAACGAGCTTCGGCAGGGCCGGTTTAACCACTAGGCGAACTAGGCGGCCGCCTAGGGCGGCACGCTTCTGGGGGCGGCAGAAAAGCTAAATAAAAAATTTTTTTAAACATTGCCGGCGTTTTGCCACCATTCATTAATAAATGAATGCGAAAACAAGAAGCGGCTTCAAACAGACCACAGACATTTTGAAATCTTAACGTCAGTCATGTGGCACGTCACGCTTATGCCCTTAACTATCGCAAGTTTGAAGTTGCCTACTATAGCGACATATTTGAAATGAAACTGAGACCGATCATCTGCAATGTTACCACTCCTTCGGTTTTCCCAAGATCTTGGGTTTTAATCCGAACTTCTAAAATGGGGTTTTCTGGAGACCTTGTATTTTCACTTGAGTTTTTCTTGTTTTACTGAAACCCTGTTTTCATTAAAAGTTTAATCAATTTTTGTTAAAAACATAATTCATACCGGTATGAAATATCCAGTGCTAGTACAAAACCAGACACTAAAGATAACGGTCTGGATGATCGAGGTCAATAAATGGCGCAATATGTGTGCAAGCATTGATAGGCTATGGGCCTACTAGATTAAAATATAGTTTTAAATAATGCTAACACTGCTAACATTAGGTTTAAAAAATATAACAAGAGTTACAAAACGCCGCATATTTATTCGATTTGACGTCTTCTTGACACTTCCAGTTTCTGTGGCTAATAATTAGAGAAGCTTCTCAAAGCTCAAAAGAAACATATTTGCGTAGGCCCTACGTCCATGCTGCAAGAAAGACTTGTTGAACTAGGTCTAGCTACCTCGTCAATTGAACATGATAAGCCTCTTGCTGGAGACATTGATAGAACTCTTCTACATTTGCTAAAGTGAAAGCGCGAAAAATAAAATTTTGAAATTACATTATAATTATATCTACAGACTTCGTAGAAAGTTCGTACGTAGGTAGGATTATGACTTAGTACAAGTAGCCGTAGGATTTCTTACAAAGTGTTCAAACGAAAATGTGCACTGTCATTATTTAATAGGCCAGCATGTATTTACATTTTAAATTCCCATTAAACGTGTTACACCATACAGCAAAGTTCGACCGTACGTTACAGCAGAAAATAGCGTACGCGTACGGTACGTAATTTACTAAAAATAATAGCGTACGCGTACGGTACGTTCGTATTCCGTACGTATGAGCAGCCTTTAATATTAGTTGCTTCTCGTGACGTCACATTTTGTCTCCTCATTTTCTCGTCGTTTTTTCTCGTCGTTATTACGTCACTTTACAGTTCTTATTTGTAGTTCCGTTTCAGCGAAGAGGTAAATTATTATTTTGTTTTTATTTTGTATAATTTGATTATTTTATCTACAGAAATAAAACAGGCTGACGGATTCATATTTTTCTTGCATGGGTTAGTAGTACTTAGTACGGCCGCGTGGCAAGAACGCACATGGCGAGTGCAGGCTGCGCCTTGTAGAGGAATAATACACGATGTTGGCCGCAGTCAATGTTTATTGTTAGAAAATTGACATAGAAATACACAATTCTTCACGGAATTGTTTTAAAACGTTTTCCATTCTTTAATTTGTAATTTTGTTATTCCTTGTTAATTCTATAATAAAAAATATAAAAATTAGCGTACGCTATTTATTAATTTAGCCAAAAATAGCGTACGCGTACGGTACGCATTTCAGCAGAAAAAATAGCGTACGTTCCGTACGTACGGTCGAACTTTGCCATACAGCATAGGCTGCATAGCTAATACAGTTTCCAGACTGTTACTGTAATTATGGATAACTTCTAAATTAATTTAGTTAATTTAATATTAATTAGTTATCGCACTTACCGGGGGCGCAGCGCGACAGGTTCGCCTAGAACTAGGGCGGCAAATACCCTGAGCTTCGGTATTTGCTACCTTCAACTCTCGCTTTTATTTTGTTGAAAACTATTTTCAAGCGAGACTTGTTAATGTGACCTAAAAATGGTGTTGACAAATACATAGCCCAACTCGCGATATTGCCTACTATCGGTTGGTGACTGTCCTAATTATAGGTAAAGAAGGCGAGCAACACCAGTTATCTTTGTTATGAGACAGCGTCATTAAGCATAAGCTACCGAAGTAAAAGGTCATTAGCAGAAAGTGCACTGCCATCGTATTCGGGTGCAACGGGTCGGATGTTTGGCTAACGAGATCCTGAGTGGACGAGTGGGTTGGTAGCCCGCTCTCCACGCCGGCGGCCCGGGTTCGATTCCCGGTCGGTCGGTTTATCAGAGATTAAATTTCTCGGATCTTTTACTGCGGGTGGCTCGGTCGCAATATAAACGTGAGTACAATACAATACAATACAATACAACACAACACAATACAACTGTGGCGCGGTGGTATAGGGGTATGTTCGGTGCCTTAACATAACATAACATAACATAACAAGGGTTTTAAGTGGTTCAGAAGACGTTTAGTCTGTGTTAGAACCACTGTAAGTCTGTGTTAGAACCACTGTAAGTCTGTGTTAGAACCAGCCTTGCAGCTGGAGGGTTGCGGGTTCGAATCCACCTCAAAGCCACCGCGTAGGGACCCTGGGCAAGTCCTTCACTTGCAATTGCTCATGCGCTTCGGCGTGAAACTCTGATTCAGCGTCCGCGCAGTAGTCGGGAGCGCCTCTGAATAGGCAATCTGGTAGGGGCACTATAACAAGTGTTCAAATACAATACAATACATTAACGAGTGCGATACCTATCACCTTCATCTGTTGCGCTGTATAAGTCAGCAAATTTGTTCGGTCCGGTTTTTATTTTCAAGTGAATAACGCCAATAACCAAGAATTCAAAAAATGGAAACCATTATAAGCGACAACGTTTTGTTAATTAGATATACTGAACTATTAGCGAACGAAAAACGTGTGAAAATGGAGTAAAGTACTTAAACATACGACTCTCTTTAAACACCTTTAAAACGGTTCGTGCCAACACAATATATGGGTAATTTCCGTTAAATAGCTGTAATATGCCAAAAATAATCTTTGCCGGCGGCAACGGCCAATGTTGTCATAAGCTGCCGTTAAACTGGGGAACCAACCAATCTTCAACTCGACTGGTACAGCAACTGTAATGGAGATTCGATGCAACTGGCCCTGGCTGCCATAAGCCATTGTTAAACAATTATGGTCAACACTTAATGGAAAAAGAAATAAAATCAGTTAAGTAATATCACAGTATAAATAATCATATAAATAATCATATAATTATGGTCAACACTTAATGGAAAAAGAAATAAAATCAGTTAAGTAATATCACAGTATAAATAATCATATAAATAATCATATAATTATTTATACTGTGGTAATATGTCGCTAAACACTCAACACTACGGTCAATATTAAACTCTGCTTAGAAACATAAAATAATTTTCCTCAGAGGCCACATATGATAGTAAGTAGCTGCTGGTCATCTCTTTGCAGATGATGTGCAAGCATTCGTCCATGGGTCTCCTTCATCCCAGCTGCACTTAGTTCAGCGTATTCAATCCCTCTCAAATTCTCTTCACTCCTGGATGGCATCAAACCGTCTCTCCCTTAATGCCTCAAAAACTCTGTTCATTTGCTTTGGCACCCCCAAACAGCTTCTGAAGATTATTTTGTTCTCCTCTTGGAAATTTTCCCGCACTTTTCCTTTTCTTCAACAGTACTGTACGTGATCTGGGCGTTACGCTAGATAGCTCCCTTTCTTTTAAAGACCATATCTCAAACCTAACACGTTCTTCTTATTTTCATTTAAGGCGTCTTAGGACTGTTCGGCATTCTGTCTCATCTTCTGTTTTCACCACTATGGTTCACGCTTTCATATTGTAGCGAAAACCCCGGTCGTCGTCTCTGAGCTCTCCAGGCAGCAGTTCGCGTGTCGCTATGGAAGCGTAAATTCGGCGTTCGGAGTATTGCGAACGTCTAGCAGCACCAGCCAATCAATCGCTCAAGTCAAAAATCACCAACACGTCCTGGTTTTCTACACGATTTATTCTTGAAGTGTCACACAGCACGGCAGCACGTCGAACACCCGTTCGCTCCAGTAACAAAATCAGAATGGCCACGAGTGTGGCAGGGGTCCACTATTTATACCTGAGGCTGAGCAGAACTGAGCAAGGCCTGAGCAAAGACTGAGCAGAGGGGAGGCTGAGCAGAACTGAGCAAGGACTGAGCAAGGACTGAGCAAAGACCTGAGCAGAGGGGGAGGCTGAGCAGACTGAGCAAGGACTGAGCAAAGACCTGAGCAGAGGGGGAGGCTGGGCAGAACTGAGCAAGGACCTGAGCAAAGACTGAGCAAGGACCTGAGCAGAGGGGAGGCTGAGCAGAACTGAGCAAGAACTGAGCAGAGGGGGGGGAGGAGGCTGAGCAGACTGAGCAAGGACTGAGCAAAGACCTGAGCAGAGGGGAGGCTGAGCAGAACTGAGCAAGGACCTGAGCAAAGACTGAGCAAGGACCTGAGCAGAGGGGAGGCTGAGCAGAACTGAGCAAGAACTGAGCAGAGGGGGAGGCTGAGCAGAACTGAGCAAGAACTGAGCAGAGGGGAGGCTGAGCAGAACTGAGCAAGGACCTGAGCAAAGACTGAGCAAGGACCTGAGCAGAGGGGGGAGGCTGAGCAGAACTGAGCAAGAACTGAGCAGAGGGGGAGGCTGAGCAGAACTGAGCAAAGACCTGAGCAGAGGGGGAGGCTGAGCATACTGAGCAGACTAAGCAGAGCAGTACAGAGCAGAGCAGAGCAAAACAGACACAGAGCAGCCCACCTAAAAACCGTCACACTCTCCCCCCGCTGCGATTCGAAATGTCTCCTATTTCGACGGAGAGAGGCGGCCCAACAAAACTTAACATCCCCGGGTCGTCCCCGAAATTCACAAGACAAAAATGGCCATCTGGCCAAGCAGAAACACTTAACAATAGGCAGGCCAACGGGCCAAATTCAACTAAAGTCCCCGGTCGCTCACCTACCATCCACCAAAGCTAAAACACGAGGCCAACGGGCCAAACAAAACAGTCTCAGAGGCGAAGTTTCAAGTCGTTATCCGACTGTCCCTATAATACGAACGAGAGGCCAACGGCCCAGAGCACAGCATCGTGCCAATGCCTCTGTTGGCCATTTGCTATGGAATGACCTGCCTACTATAACTCGTGCTGTTGATGTTATCTGGGGGCACTACTGTTTCTGCTCGTTCTCTTAAGACTTTTCTTTTTTCGAGGGGCCCTTGCACTGGAAGCACCTCTGATTAGGTTGTACCATAGACGTCTTAATAATAGCTGGCTATTATATAGAAGTCCATGGTTGTACTGTGAGAGACTGAGAAGAGCTTTATAAATCCGTAAATATAATAAAATAGCATAGAATAGAATCAATGCTATGGGGCACAGTGTCGTTAAACAGAAACTAACCAACGTTATGAACTAATGTTAAATGAAAATGACGTAGGCAAATTGTGTCGAAAGCACTGAAACCTACCGCACATTTTACACACCTTTAAAACGCTTCTTTAACAAACTATATATATAAGGGCAATTCGCACAATGAGTTCCGTCGAGAACTATTTTTTAAATGAAAATTACGTACGCAAATTGTGTCGAAAAGCACTCCAACATGAGGTTCCGTTTACACACCTTTAAAAGGCTTCTTTCCAACACTATATAAAAGCAATTTCCTTAGTCAGAGCATAATTGAGCTGTAATATGCCAAAAACTAATCTTTGTCGGCGGCAACGGCCTATGTTGTCATAAGCTGCCGTTAAACTGTGGATCCCATCAGAGCATTGGTACATGGTTTCTCTTATCGCAATACAAGTAGGTCTAGGATTATCGCAGACATCTTATTTACATGTAGTTGCATTATTTTACGCTGTTAAACAATGAATATCAGTGACATTGTAAAGTTTTGACAGCTTTAAATGGTGTCTTTCGGACTCCATAAACACTTTGTGTTCACTGTATTGTTTACATAATTTCGAATTGTCCTCAACGACCTTTGATGTCAACTTTAGAATAAAAAAATTAGTGCATTGGTAAAACGTCCGAAAATAAAATTATGTAGAGCAGGCTACGGTCAACCTTATGAGATTCGCACCTCGTGGACAGCCACACCGAGGTTTCTATTCGTGTATTTTACACGTTCCAAATTGCATGTTTCTGTGTCGGGTAGTGGTTTTTCAGCTTCATTACTCCAACTATTCCGAGCCCTGGCGTTTCAACAGGCGAAGAGCTATAGCCACCAATTCTTTCCTCAATTCCACTTGCAGATCGCAGATGAGCTAGACTCTACTCTTTGATGTTTCTTGTAATTTCTAATGACGTAGTCATAACGATATCGATCGCCAGTGACTGAGCGAGTTCTGTATCCAAGAAGCAGCTGTTGTGTGGCCGTGTATAGCATACTAGCTGAGCATTTATCGACAAGAGACGATAACAAAAGAAGGCGCGACTATTACACTAGACATCAAAAGGACGCGAAGGTCTCAAATTCAGAAGAGTTCTCTGCCGTGGATCGCTTGACAGAAGATAACTAAAAGAAGCGAAATATAAAGTATATAAGTACGTACTGAGCCTTTATATGCATCTGACGAGCGCACTTTCATAAGAATAACTACAAAAAAACTAAAGAACGAAAAACGTTCTAACTAACACAAATGCAGCCAACGATACGTCGGCGCCAGAATATGGGCCACAAAACTAAAACGGAGAAGAAGGTGCGAAGATTGTATTCTCCAGAGCTATACAGCATGAAAAGTACACCAATGTATGAGTAGCTCAGCTCTAGTTTTATGAGGAAGGTTGTTACCAGCATTATCATTGCGTCTCTTCATCATGTTATCACTGGTATCATCATTGTATCTCATCATCATATCATCACCTCCGTTTCTAGGAATCTTGTGAACTCATTACATTCGATATTAGCTTTTTCCTTGGATGTTGGTTGACAAAACTTGTTTCTCCCTAACAGGTTTTCAGTAGACTTACTTGGATGTCTTCCTCCAGCTCATCTACATAATCTTTCAGCAACGATCAATATATTATTATACGTTGGACTGGAAATTCCTTAGTTAACGTCGATAGTGGATTATACTTTTATGTGAATGCAATCGGACACCTATAATGCGAAAATGACTCGTCCTCGTATAGGTCGAATACGAACATTAAAAGAGGTTTGTTATTATTGCACGCCAAGGTCAGTGATTATCTTACAAGAATCGAAAAACCATTAAATTTAAGAAACATCTAGAGAAACGATATTCTATAATTCCTGATACCATTTTTAAAGACTTCAGTTATCATCTGCTGACGATTATATAATGTAATTAGTAATGTAATGTAATTAGTAATTTATATAGCGCCGCTCACAGCCGAGGCCATTCAGTAGCGCTCAGTCAGTGGCTCAGTCAGTAGCGCTCAGTCAGTGGCCATTCAGTAGCGCTCGGCCAGTCAGTCGGATGCTAGTGAACATTAAATATAAATAGAAGTATGTTATGTTTGTTTGTTTTAAATCTTGTACTGCAATGGTTTTTTTTATTTAGTTGTTTGGCTATGATTTAGCCCTAACATTGTTATTTAAGTTGAATTTTCTATAAGTATATGATCATGAAAATCGTCTTGCCATCAGTAAATGTAATGTGGAAAAGGGGCAGCCCTGCAATAGCGGATTATTTTATCCTTTAGGGCTGTCCTGTTGGACGGCATCAGCAGATTAACTCTTTTTAAATGACTGATTGTTAATTAATTGTGCTGTTGTTGATTCAATAAACGGCTGATTGATTGATTGATTGATTGATTGATTGATGGAAGTGCCTGAAAAAGCTAGTTACGAAATAGTGCATTTCTAACTGCGATTTTTATTGTTCACAAATCGCACGTGGCGGTATTTGTAGGCTAGTCGACATTGTCTAACGAACCCTCGCGGCTCCTTCAGGGCTGTTGACGTTACCCCCATCCTTGATAGTAAGTAAGTAAGCGCGGGGCAAGTAAGTAAGCAAGTAAGCAAGCAAGTAAGGTGGGGCAAGTGCAAGCGGGCAAGGAATGGTAAGTACGTGCTTTATTGAACCGCCTGCAAACGCACTGCGGAACATCGGATAGAGTATTAAATCACAAAATCACAAAAATCACAAATCACAAAATAAAAAAAAATGAATACAAAAAACAGAGAACTATGGATCTGTGAGAGTAAGGTTACAGTAAGAAGAAAGATCAGCAATAAAATCAATTAAATAACATACGTGTAATAAAGCCACATCGGTTTAATGCGTGAGCATGTGGGATCTCACGGTTATGTGAACGAGGACGGAGAGAGTATAGGTAACATTCTTTATAGGAGGCAGTAGACAATTAAGAACATGGCTGAGGTTACGACCGTTCCCTTTTGGAGTGGTCCCAAAGGGCCCCCCAAACCCCCCCCCGGGGGTTTTTCCCAAAAATTTTGGGTTTTTTTTCCCTGCCCCTTTCAAATTTTTGGCCCTTTTTTTCCCCTAGTCTGGCCTAAGGTCCAGTATATTTAGACACCTGCATATTAGCCTAGCGTTGTAAATATAAAGTATATATAAAGACAGTTTAACATATAACATATATATTTAGACACCTAGAATATCGAATAGGGAACTATATATATATAAAGGGGTCGATGACAAATCGGTGGCCGTTGGGTCCAAAGGGATGGGCAGGAAACGAAACTTGGAAAGGAGAAACAGGTGACTCTGGGCAGACGAAGGTCGGGGCTCGAACGCGTCAGGTCGACGCAAGAGAAGCACTCTCGAGGTTTCGAACGAAGGCAAGCTGCCTGACTTCGAACGAGCCAGGTCTACGACGCCGGAAGTACGCTGTCGGTCTCCGAACGCGACAGGTCTACGACGCCGGAAGCAAGCTGTCGGTCTCCGAACGCGACAGGTCTACGACGCCGGAAGTACGCTGTCGGTCTCTGAACGCGACAGGTCTACGACGCCGGAAGTACGCTGTCGGTCTCTGAACGCGACAGGTCTACTACGCCGGAAGTACGCTGTCGGTCTCTGAACGCGACAGGAGGTCTACTACGCCGGGAAGTACGCTGTCGGTCCACGAACGCGACAGGTCTACGACGCCGGAAGTACGCTGTCGGTCTCTGAACGCGACAGGTCCCTCTACGACGGAAGAAAGCGGTCTATCTTCGAACGGGTCAGGTCTCTCGACGTTTCCACATGCACTGGCTTCCCTGCGGATGAACAATGGTCGACGAACTGTGAGTCTGGCATATTGTTGGGGAAGGGGGAAAACCTGGGAAGGGAAACGGTCATCGACCCGGGGAAAGTAAAGTAACCTAGAGTAATTTAGAGACGTAAACCCATAGGAAAGTGACTACTTCTTCTATCATTTTCATTTATACAGTTAATTTGTAAATGTTTTGTTTTGCTGGCAGAAGAACAACTGCTTATTACCTTAACAAAATAGTTTCTTCATTGTCTCAAAACTCCTCGCCATAACTGACGAGGCATAACTTAACCATTCTCAAAACAACTCGTGACATATGTACATGCACATTTGTGTGTGTATATATATATATGTATTATATATATAACGTTCTGACTACGCGGCTTTACTGTTATCTGGCAGAGATCGCCTTAAAAACAACACGAGAGAATACGATACAAATTAGCCGTCTCGGGTACTTGACAATATGAATTTCCATAATTATTACCAAGAGAGAACGTCTCTATACGTTAAATTTTCAAAAATCCACCTAAACAGTCTATAGGTCCAAACCAAAAACTAAAACATTCTCTGCAAATATGCGCAAAATCCAGGGGGCGCACATGCGTCCCCTTGCGCCCCCCTGCGGACGCCCATGGGCCCTAGAAGTTTCTAACAGACGTAGGCCTAGTTCTGGGTGATAACGTGCTGAGGTAAAGCCATTGCAGCATAAAAATAGCAAAACGGAAATTATTTATTCCTATGAAACGTAATCTGAATAGCGAACTTATATAAATTGCTCTCAGAGTTATTCCGTGCTAGTTAGCCTCGACCCAATTATTCTGTAAACAATTAGTAGTCCTACCCAGAGTGACATACGACCTGTTTGTTTAGGCCTATCTATAGTATACATGTCCATTATACAGTATCAGTTATCGCATGAGTAAGTTATTATTATTATTACTAAATAAATTTGTAACGCGCGCAAGGTCACACCGAGATGTGAATCTGAGGCGCGGATAGTCAGCCGCCAGGTGAAGATGCACTTAGATTTCTAAATCCTTGAAAGTCAAGGAGAAATAGTGAGTTTTGAGCCGCTTTTTGAAGGAAGGAAGTGATGTTGAGCTACGAAGAGAAAGTGGTAGTCGATTCCATTCCTTTGGAGCAGAGGCGTGGAATGCACGAGAGCCCATAACTGTTCTGCATCGTGGCTCAGCTAGAAGACCTGTACTTGATGATCGCAGGCAACGAGGAGGGATGTAAGGAGTTAGTAGTGCATGAATATAGGTAGGTGTGCTGGTGCTGAGGGCTTTGTAGGTCAAACAGGCCAATTTAAATTTTATTCTGAATTCAACAGGAAGCCAATGCAGCTCGTGGAGTAGGACTGAGGAGCATGTTCGTAGTGGGACACGCATCACTACACGAGCTAAGGAGTTTTGGATTCGTTGCAGCCTTTTGAGTTCAAGGTTTGAGACACCCACAAAAGGGAATTAGAATAATCAAGACGAGAGGATACAAGTGAAGAGGCTATAGTTTGAGACATATCCTTAGTTAGAGCCGACCTGATGTGACGTATTGCCCTGATGTGATAGAAACAAGATTTACAAAGGTTTGTTATGTGTGGTCGGAATGTGAGCTTACTGTCCAGGGTTACCCCAGTGTTTTGACAGTATCTAAAAGAGACACAGCAGTGCCTGCGAGGTCGACACTAGAAAGTGAAGGGAAAGAACGCAGGCGTTGGCCTGAACCGAACAGAATTACCTCAGATTTGTTTGGGTTTATGGCTAAACCATTGAAACAAAACCATGCATACATACACTGTGTCCGGATAAAAAGGGACCCCTTTTGTTATCATGAAAATAAACTAGTAAATATTCATCGATTTTTAAAATTCCAAGACCATTTTAATCCTGACATAATTTGCTAAATACTGGATTAAAGTATAAAAGTTTTCGTTATTTAATAATGACGTCATAATGACGTCATTTTCATCAAAATTCAAGTGTCAAGGACGGCACAAAAATCATCTAAAATTTTCAATATTATTTTAAACTGTCATTCATCAATTATAAATTTTAGTTTAATTTAATTTTTACATTTGAATAATATTAGACTACAAGGCGTGCTCAAAGTGTCCACCTTCTGCCTCAACACAAGCTTCAAGACGAGCGCGCCACAGGCAGCAGCGATAACCAGCTGATCAAATTCATCCCATGCATTAACAATACGCGCACGGAGTTCTTCAATGTCTCTGATCTTTGTCCTGTAAACCTTCTATTGCATTAGTCCCCAAATCTTGTAATCAACGGGATTAAAGTTCGGGCTGTTTGGCAGTCAAAGATTAGGAGGCATGAAATCCAGAGTCTCCTTTGTCTGCAGTTCAACAGTTTCACGAGCTCAGTGAGCTGGAGCGCCATCTTGTTGGAATGTGTAATAATCCGAATATACCCTGGATATCAAACAACAATTTTTCCGACAGCAAACAATCACGGGGAAAAGTTCCACTTATTTTCCCGCCTGGTTCTGTTAAATGGATTTCCGTTTTACGACGATCCGATCATCCGACGCAACAATTTTTTGTCATACTTAAATTTTGATGCAAATGACGTCATTATGACGTAATTATTTGATGACAGGAAATTTTACATTTTAACCATGTTAGCAAATTATGTCAGGATTAAAATGGTTTTGGAATTTTAAAAATCGATGAATATTTACTAGTTTATTTTCATGATAACAAAAGGGGTCCCTTTTTATCCGGACACAGTGTAGATGAGAGGCACTCTTCAAGTTTTAGTTTACTAGACTGGTCAGTGTGTGACAGAGCAATATGTAGCTGAGTATCATCCGCGTACTGTTCTGGGTGATAACATCTTAGTACGGAGGTGAAGCAAAAATGGCAAACTTGAATGTATTTCTATGATATAAATCTTCGAAAATTTACCAGCGCCCACAAAAGCCACGCCAGTGCTGGTATAAAATTTAATAGCCCTGCCTGACGTGAATAGGCCTACTTGATGAGTAATCAGTGATATTTTCATTAACGAAAACTAAAATTAGAAGTAAAAATAAAGGATTTCGTTAACGAAAATTAGAAGTAAAAGTAGAAATTATTTTGGCTCCAAAAACTAAATTAGGAATTAAATTAGGAATTATTTGCAGAAGTAAAATTATGAATTAAATTAGGAATTATTTTCAGAAGTAAAATCATTTTACTTCTTGTGGCGCTTAAGTTGAGATGAAGGCGAGTAAATCGCATGCGATCCAAAATTATCAATTGAACACTCCTGCTTGAGATGAAGGTGCTGCACATACCATTGTCTATGTAATATACTATCTTTAATCTTCGTTGTCTAAAAATGTCCCACCTGCGTACCAACCTAACAACGACCTTCCAGATATTATTTATACTGTACTATATAGGATCAGCTAAAATGGACACGCTCATAAGACAAGCAGTTTCTGTAAAAGTCAGAAAAATTGAAGATCTCGTCAAAAGTTATTTGGCAGACATTAGGGAGAACGATACTAGGAATCCTCTTGCTTTCTGGAAGGAAAGGCGAGCTTCGTACAGCAAAATTGCACCCATTGCAGAGGATCTTTTATCAGCTCCAGCCTCACAGGCCTTTGTGGAAAGAATTTTTTCTGTATGTGGAATTTTTACTGATGGACGAAGAAATCGCATGAAAAATCTCCGGAAATGAGAGTGTTCTTGAAATTGAACAAAGATATCTTATAGTAACGTTAAAAACTTTTTACTGCACTGAAATTAATAATTATTTGAAAAACTAAAATAAGAAGTAAAATTATTTGAGAACTAAAATAGGAATGATAAGTAAAATTATTTGAGAAGTAAAATTAGAATTAGAAGTAAAATTCAAGGACACAGAACTGAATTAAAACTGAATTAGGAATTATTTTGAGAAGTAAAATATCACTGTGAGTAATACTATTTAGGCTGCTTAAAAATAGACCTGCCTGTATCAAGTTTCGATAAGCCTAGCCTACTTAGCTCAATCATGCAATGGCTCCAAGCAAAGTTCGACCGTACGTTACAGCAGAAAATAGCGTACGCGTACGGTACGTAATTTACTAAAAATAATAGCGTACGCGTACGGTACGTTCGTATTCCGTACGTATGAGCAGCCTTTAATATTAGTTGCTTCTCGTGACGTCACATTTTGTCTCCTCATTTTCTCGTCGTTTTTAGTTTATTGTTAGAAAATTGACATAGAAATACACAATTCTTCACGGAATTGTTTTAAAACGTTTTCCATTCTTTAATTTGTAATTTTGTTATTCCTTGTTAATTCTATAATAAAAAAATATAAAAATTAGCGTACGCTATTTATTAATTTAGCCAAAAAATAGCGTACGCGTACGGTACGCATTTCAGCAGAAAAAATAGCGTACGTTCCGTACGTACGGTCGAACTTTGGCTCCAAGCTGTATCATGAGATAAGCCTACTCGTATAGTCTAAGTCAAGTATACTATTGCTCAACACACTGTAGCCCAGTGTAGGTGTAGTGTACGGTAGTGTAGAATGATTAACCAAATTTATCACTCTATTTGTTTACTGCATGATTCGGCCTACAATGTCACCATGGCATGAAACTCCTACAATGTCACCATGGCATGAAACTCCTACAATGTCACCATGGCATGAAACTCCTATTATCGTCTGGTTGGCAACGCTGGAAGCAAACAACTGTGTCTGCAGTTTATTTAAGTTCGTTATTCAGATTAGTCCAATGTTTCGCTGGTCTCGCGTTGATTGCACGATAGCTAGATACTGTATGTTCGTTCGTGTCTTTTATCAGTTCCGTTAAAAGTCCACAAAATCATGAGAAGGAATATTTTCCCATGGATGCTCTTGTATACGATTACGAGATATACCGGTAAGTTCTTCTGTAAAACAATGACTACGGATAAATGAGAAACAAGACCTTCCAAAGTCTACCTATATAGATAGATTCAATTGTTGCCAGACAGAAGAAATGCATGGGATATAAGAATGAAGGCACAAGTTTCTGTAATGTCCTACCTAATTACAGCAAATAATCATTCACCAGCAGCGTCTTTCACAGGGGCGGCGCCAGGGGGGTTGGGGGCTAAGCCCCTCCCCTAACTGCGGCTCAGCCCCCAAAAAAGTTGGGAAATCAATGCAAATCACAGGGAGGAAGGGACAAAAGGGAAGGTTTTTGGAGCTTTAGCCCCCAAACCTGAAATCCTGGCGCCGGTGTCACGAAATAGAGTATCCCCCATTAGAATTATATCCCCTTAGCGAAATGAAGTATCCGGCCGGATGAATCTGAACGTGAGAGACTATCCCCCCTCGTGCAAAAGTATCCCCATGAGTCGTACGAAATCATCCCCCATTCAAAAAGTATCCCCTGCAACTTAATTGCAAATTATGCTATTAAATTAAAAACGGAAAAACGGGATAAAACGAAACAATAAAATAATTTCACTTTTGTTACATCTTGTGCTGCATTTTAAAAGTAAAACCCGTATTTAAACAATTTAATTGTAATCAGCAAACAACCCAACTAAATAACATTAAGCTACAACAATTATCTTATTTTTATATGTTTTGTATAATAAGAAATTTAGAAATAAAAATTTGAAATCTTTCCTAATTTGAATTGTAAACATGCTGACTAGCCTAACATAAGCTAGCATAATTAAAAACTAGACTTTGTAACTATAGAGTGTAGACTAGCCTACTTTATTAAAAATTATACTTACAATTTTTACTTATATACTTTACTTTTATATTAGGGCTGCGGATTTTAACGATTAATTAATCGATTAATCGTTAAAATTTTAATCGATTAATTTTGGCTTGTTCGATTAATTTTCGATTAATTTTCTTACTTATTTTAGGACGTCAACCGACCTATTTCCGGAATAAACAATATGGCAAACAGTAATAATGTGAAACATTTGAGTGGAAAATTGAGCGATCATTTTGCATTTAAGGTAAATGCTGAGTAAAAGTCGAAGATGGCGAAATTATTTAAGATTTTTGTAGATAGAAGGTAGTTACTACTGACTACATGATTGTCTCAGTTTGACAATTTGAACTTTAGCATGTCGAATGATTGAAGGATTTTTGCAGTGTATAAAGTTTAAACAGTTTTTCACGCTTTATGTAATATGGACCAAATTAATCGAATTTAATCGATTAATCTCGATTAAATTTAGGAGATTAATCGATTAAAATTATTTTAATCAGTACCAGCCCTATTTTATATATAAAAACTTGATATAGAGTAATATCAGTTTATCAGTAAATCAGAGATTACTGTATATAAAGACAACATTTCGCATTTTTGGATAACTTAGAAATTCAAATAACTTTATATATTTTATTTCTGGTACTGTGCTATTTACTTCTCAAATGATTACATTAGATATTGACGTAAATTATCTGAATCCTTGAAAGTGCGGAGACAACGTAAGGGATTTAAGACAAAATGCAATTAAGACACAGTGTCATGAAAAGGGACTAAGGTGCTAATTGGGTAACTTGGTAGCTCGCGCTTTGATATGTGTCGTTTCGTATCAAGAGGTACACCAGCAAAGCCATTGAAGCCATTGAGGCAACGAGCCAACTTCAAGGGCTCTTTGTTCTGTGTGCTCATGCAATCTCAAGCTAATTAAGCAGTGCCTCAAAGTTAGTCCATTCGTGAAGTTGCGTGAAGATCTTGATCTAGAAGGAGGAAGACAAATATCAGCAGTCACAAACGACCGTGTAGCCTTAGCCTACTGATAATGGACTAAGGTGCTAATTAGGTGACTTGGTAACTCGCGCTTGATATCGGTCGTTTCGTATCTATATGGAGGCTACACCAGCAAAGCCATTGAAGCCATAGTGAGTGTCACTGAGTGAAAAGATTTATACGAGAAAGGGAAATAATCTGACTTGAACAACTTTTGCACAAACGTACAGTCAAAGCAGCAAGCATTAAGAATGAATTTTAAAAGCATGATTGACTAATGAAATGTGGTATGTACTGCTTGTTGTCAGTTCTATCTATAATCAATACCTCAAAAATTATACGCCCTCATAGAGCCGTTAAACAGTTGAACTGAATTTATGATCTGAAAGAGCGCATTCACTTTAGTGGAAAAGTGGTTCAAAGCGAACACTTAAAAATGGACTTTTGAACTAGAGGGCTCACTTAGAGTCACTTGCTTTAAGTATTTCTGGCTTTGGATTTTGATTAAAATATATATTCATAAATTATACGCATTTAGAAAAAATAATAGGGCCTACCTTATACCTGTGCATTTTTATTCCCCGGGGATGATTTCACACGATGGGAGATAGAAATGGTTTATCCCCCGGATACTCTATACCGGTATAGTCCATCCGGGGGATAAATTCATTCATACCCCGGATAGTCTTAGGACGGATACTCTATTTCGTGATACCTGCACTGGTCTTTCAGAGTACCCGGTATCGAAGCGTAAATTTGATCGTTTGCGTAAGCCTATGTAATTTCAAATTAGCTGTTTACACTCCTTACTGAATTGCTAAGTTGGTAATTTATCGTTTTACAGTTCTAAATTTTTCGCCCATTGTAGGCCTAATTCTTGCTTAAATAGAAGTTGGATTGATGAAAATAATTATTGCTTAATTAGAAGATGGATTGATGAAAACAGTTCCTTGTTAAACTAGAAGTTGGATTGATGAAAATAATACTTGTGTAAATGGAAGTTGGATGCCATTTATATAAAACGATGAATCGATAGGCTATAATGCGCACTTAATAAAGAACGCTAAAACGATAAATTATCGCTAAGTTTTAGGCCTACAATAATTTAACCTTTTATGTTTGAAAACATTGTCACGAATTCCATCAAGTAGGCCTACTTCAAATCTGACATGGACAAATGAAGGTAGCTTCTCACACTGTGGCATGTTTATCAAATTACAATCTTTTAGAAAAATAATCCTTCAAGTGTCTCCTTAACATAATGACAAGTCACGAATTGTAGGCCTAATTATTTAATATGCCACGTCATGTCATTCGTTATGAACGTTGTTACTCAGACACAAACACTTTTTTGTCAGTGTCAGTGTCGGCATCGTCATCATCAAATGTGGTTACATCATCGTCATCGTTATCGTAATTGTCATCGTCATCAACCCGCTGGCGGTGATGATGATGACCACCAAATTCTTCTTCATAATTATCGTCATGACGTCATCATCGACTTCTACATTATGTTGGTCATGTCATCATTGCCATCATATATAGGTCATCTTAATTATCAGAATCGTCTGGACAAATACCCCAGCGCAATCACAATCACTGTCAACGTCAGTGATAAGTAACTCCGCTATTGTTCGTCCTCTGGTAGTACCAGTCTCAAGCCTGGGTAAAAGAGAAGGGGTGCTTGTCACCTTTGTTATGAAACAGTGTCGTTAAAAACTATTCCACCACTCCATTACAATAACATACCTGAATAATATTTTTGTATTTGATTCCATGTTCTTTAATACCCATCACTTGTCACGTTCTTTAGTTGGAGAGGTGTATTTTCAATTTCAGTTGACTGTGGACTAATAATTCGGCCAAAGAATACAGAGGTCGTTGTCGGTCAGAGAGTGCAATTGCACTGCTCCACCTCGGACATCTACAACGTCAACTGGGAACACTTCCCCACAGGGTCACCAGCGTCGAAGAGCTACGTCTTCTTCGGCGGAAGGATGATCATTCCCTACCATCGACGGTTCTCGGTTGATAGAGGAAGTGGGAATTCTGGTCAGTACGATCTAGTCATATCGTCCGTTGAATCGTCTGACGCAGGAAGATACAGGTGCATTGACAGAGAAGGACAGGGAGAACAATCGGAGACAGAGCTAGTGGTGCTGGGTAAGATTAGAATTTAATTGATTAAAAATCAAGTAAACAGGCGAGTGAATAAACTGCTGAGTGAGTTAGGGGTGAGCGAGTTAGGGGTGAGTGATCAAGCTAATGAGCGAGCGAGTGAGTGAGTGAGCCAGTGAGCCAGTGAGCGACTGATTTCTGAGTTAGAGAGCGGGTAAGAGAATGAGCGAGAGAAAGTGGATTGTTGGCCAGCCTGAGCTCGTGAGCGCTTCATCTGCTGTAGGCCCTATTTAGGGTTAGGTGTTCGAGCAGGATAGCTAAGAATATACAGACCCAGTTTTGTAAGAAGATTCTATCATATGTTCTACCAGGAGTGGCATTTAACAATGAGCTATTTGTTATGCAAAAACTTACTCAAGAGATTAAAACATTTTATATTTGAAAAAGTATGACTTTGTTATGGCTCAATTCAAAAATAAACTTCTCCTAATCTCACCAAGCGAGTAGATCTTGAGGTGCGCGGTGAGGCACCGTTACAATTCAACAAGGCAAGTCGATTGTGAGGTGCGAGGGTTAACGCCGCCGATGGTTTGAAGTGGTCGCTCAAATTATTTTAAGATCTCATTGCTAAACATTTATCTCGAATTAAAGTGTCATTCAATCATGTTGCCACTTTTCTTTGTTGAATGTTTATTACAGAGTCACGACCAGAATGCTACGCTGACGAATTCATCGGCGAGAATAGCTGCGGAGTGGAGACGAAAGAAGACGTTCGAGTACACTGTTCAGTACTGTATTCAGGCAACATTGTTCCTTTGATGAAATGCTCCAATTTTTCAAATTATCTGGTCAAAGCCGACGTCTTAAATCCCGGAAACGTCTCATGATTGGATCATCCCACCAGTGGCGTACGGAGCTTAAATGCCGCCCGGGGCGACGGCCCAAAATGCCGCGCCGCGCACTTAATTTTGCAAATTTTCGGGAAATTTTCTTTATTACTTCCGCTAAAATTTCTGATGACCTTTTTTTTTTTTTTTTTTTTTTGCTTTTCCCTCTTATACTATCATTGTCAGAAGCCGCCCTGTCCTCCGCCCGTGCCGCCCCTCATTACGCCACTGTATGCTATTTACTGGATTATTTTTCTTCCTTTCCTTCCTTCTTTGTCTACTTTTATAACTTTCTCTTATACTTTTTCAATTTTTTTCCTACATTCACTCCTTCTTTTATTTTCTTCAACCCTATTTTGCCGCCCCTGCTCAAGTGCCGCCCGGGGCGACTCGCCCTGCCCCCTCGGTACGCCACTGCATCCCACACCTGCTATACGTCGTTGTCAAACATTACTTCTGCCTCGTTCAACTTTAGTGTCACTTGTAGGTTTCAGTATAATACAATAATGTTAGCTATGATAATGATGATAGCGAATGTGGTGGTGGTGGTGATGGTGTCGGCGGTAGCGGCGGTGATAGTGGTAATATACTTATCCTGATTTATAGCAAGGATTTAGGGTTTTTAGGCTAAAACATTTAATATATTTAGACAATAGATAATTACTAAGATTCACTAATCGTGAAGTGATGAAAAATTAATTGATTACGATCTTGATAAAATGAAATTTTCAGAATGGAACTTACACAGGCTTGGCCTGTCAAAGCGGTATAAAGGAACTGGTCTCCCACATTTAGCATCAAGGGAATCGCATTGTGGAGGATTTTTGGGGTTGCCCTCCCTGGCAGGGGGACTGGCTGCTTGTCACTGTCTTTGTATGTGTGTTCCCTCTGCCTTGTCACTGTGGTTGTGTGGGTGCGTCCTTCTTGGCTTCTGCTCACCTCTCCCCTTCCCCTTGGGCCTTGCTCACCTCGGCTTCTGCTCACCTCCGGCCTCTGCTCACTCGGCTTCTGCTCACCTCTCCCCTTCCCCTTGGGCCTTGCTCACCTCGGCTTCTGCTCACCTCCGGCCTCTGCTCACTCGGCTTCTGCTCACCTCTCGGCTTCCCCTTGCCCTCACCTCGGCTTCTGCTCACCTCCGGCCTCTGCTCACTCGGCTTCTGCTCACCTCTCCCCTTCCCCTTGGGCCTTGCTCACCTCGGCTTCTGCTCACCTCCGGCCTCTGCTCACTCGGCTTCTGCTCACCTTGGTTCCTGCTCCGCGCCCGGGACACCCCCGCAATTGTACTATATATAGAGGACGCTCTTGTGTAGAGATTAGCTTGCTGTGGTGATTGTTGACGATGCATCTGACTTTGCGACCGAGAGGAGAGAGAGAGATCGTTTCTTGTATGCCGTTGCTTGTCTGTGTGACAGTGATAGAGTTGGCCGACGATTTGGGCAGCAATATACAGGTTCAAAACCTAGTGACTTTGACTTGTCTTGGTTGATCGGAGCGCGTCGTCAGCGGCGATTGCCTTAAGCCGTCTGCAATACTCCAGACGCCGGACTTGCGCTCTTTCGTGCGACACGCGAGACTGCAGTCCTCCTGAGCAGAAACCTCTGCCTTCGCAACACGAAGAAGGGTGCGAACTGTCTGACGAGAAGGGGTTGTCCGCTACAGCATGTTGCTAATTCATTGATAATGTACTGATTCATTTGCCTCTCCCGTCGGTTATTCGTACTCATGGAATTGATCAGATTGCGGATTTTAACTAGGTTTGACCACACATTACGCGACGATAAATCCTTAAATATAAATTTAATTGCTTTAGACACTCAAGTTGAAATTTACTTGATGTAGCACATTAAGCACATTGGTTCATTAAGGCAAATTAATTAACGAGGATAAAGTCACTTCACTGGTTAATTTGTTTGCATGCTTAGATGTAGCTGAATCACCAGTACATATGGAAATTAATCAGCGTACTCAACTGACGTGCACTGCCAACTGTACGACAACTTGCAGTTATAAGTGGATCAGTGCAAACGGCAATATCACGTCGATGAACAGAACTATTGAAATTGAAGTTCCTGGCAAGTACCGGTGTGAAGCAGATTGTCTCATCGAAGGCAAAGTATGCACGGTTCAATGCTTGGAAGTTACCTACGTAGCAATAACAGGTTAGTTCTCTCTTACAGGACCTCAGTATTGTATTATATTGTATCTGGACATTTATAAAGCACCTCTAGCAGTAATGACTAGATCTCGTTGGCTTTACTGTGTGTTTTGAAACACATGTAGATATCATGACGCTACATTTCTAGAGCTGTACACAAACGACACAAGAAACATTCTCAGTTTAATTTATCGCATCTTTTTAGAACTGTTAGATAGGCCTATCTACGATTTGTCGCCCATGTTCAGATTCATGCCTTCATATAACAGCCTATGTGCAATGAGGATGTAGAAAGGCAACGACATTACAGTGTATAACAGCGTTAAGCACAATATAGAACATGATATATATAGGAACATGATACCAATAGCCTACAAGTGTTTTGTATGTTATTGCATTGGACATAGGAATTATACCGTCACACACAGCTCAAGAAACACTTTCAAGCTATCTTAAGATGCAAATCTAGATCTGTTTTGTTGCCAAGTTAAGCACCCTTGTGAGATATATATATATATAGGGCCCACAAACATACATATATAATTTCATACCTACGTGCCTACGTGCCTACGTGCCTACGTGCCTACGTGCCTACGTGCCTACGTGCCTGCGTGCCTGCGTGCGTGCGTGCCTGCGTGCGTGCCTGCGTGCGTGCCTGCGTGCCTGCAGTTCTAAGTCACTTATATGTGTATCGTCTTGTTTTGTAGATTCTTCCACGATGATCACTATAATTGTTCCGGTGGTGGTCATATCTGTTCTTCTTACTGCAATCGCACTTGTGGTCATAGTTACTGTAGTCAGGCGAAAACGGACTACGACGCATCAACTACTTCATAGATCTAAAAGCGATAGTGATATATAGTAATAGCCTACAATATTCATAGACTAAAACACCCACATGCACAACATCATCTATCTCATTTGAAATAAACTTAAATTGAGCAAGAATGTTTTGTTGGAGTGCAATCCATTTATGACTTTCAAAATTCTGAATTGCCATTAGCTATGTAATTCATACGACCTTTAAGTCTAAACAAATAAAATGATGTGTCTTTTGCCCATGAGCAGTAGCATCTGACATCTGGAAAGTAAAAATCTGATATTGGGACCTACTGTGAAATGTTTGTCATTAGAAATACAGATATTGAGCTCTTCTGTATTTTACTCAATTGAGTAGTACAATATCTGGCAGCAATAGTCATTAGGGTTACCGTTGCTAAATTTGTCTTACTTGAATACGACAGCACACTCATTGATATTGTCAGGCTACATAAGATAGCATGACTAACATATACCTGCAGTCGATTGTACCTATCTTCGGGGCGATTTATGGCTGAAAGTAATGACGAAAACCTACCTAATTATTTGCATAGGCGTAATAAGTGGAGGAAATGCATGCTGCCCAACGCGCCAGCAAAGTGGTTACCTTGAGTGGTCATACGAAGATTTGTTTAAAATGCAAAGAAATCTTTTAGCCTTTGGTTAGTTTGTGTGGCCAAACCACAGTCTTCATGATGTTCATGTCTCTACACAATTCTTGCAACTGGAAAACATCCAGTAACTGCTAAACAAAAGTTACTGGTGTAGGCCCTTTGCAGTCGTCATTCCAAACTAATATTAACCCTTTGAACCCGAAAGACCGCAAAAGCGGTCCTAAGGATAGGGACCGAAATCCCTAAAGACCGCTTTTGCGGTCCAGCTATTATATATGTATGAATGTATGTATGTATACATGTATGTATGTATGTATGCTTATGTATGTATGTATGTATGCATGCATATATATGTATGTATGTTTGTATGTATGTATGTATTGTGTATTATGTATGTATGTATGTATATATGTATGTATGTATGTATGCATGTATGTATGTATGTGTGCATGTATGTATGTATGTATATATTTATGTATGTATGTATGTATATATGCATGTGTGTATTTATATATATGTCTGTACATATGTATGTATGTATGCATGTGTATATATATATGTATGTGTGTATGTATATATGTATGTATGTAATGTGTGTATGTATATATGTATGTGTGTATATATATGTATGTACTTATCTATATATGTATATGTATGCATATATGTATGTATGTATGTATGTGTATATGTATGTATGAATTTATGTATGCATGTATGTTTGGATATATACATCTACGCATGTATGTATGCATGTATGCCCTAAATTCCGCTGGGAGCTCAGGGTCAGAGAACAATAGCGTGTGGGAGCATAGGGTTCAAAGGGTTAATAAAAATACGAAAAATGAAATTTAGCCTACTTTCACTTCAAGGCATTAAATGTTTTTTAAATTAATGCGGACACTTCAATTCCACTTTCATCTGTTGCTTAGTTTTGCTCATCTAAGAGTCTATTATTCTACTATTCAAGTTCAGGGGCTGAGTCAAATAGAACTGTTGTTAATCATAATAGGCCTATTTGGGGCTTTTGGCTGGAAGCGGTTATAGTTAATTTGATCGGAAAGATGCGCTACACAAATTGACAAATACAACTTAATACAATGACTATATCTTTCTGGAAATGTTTATGTAATGAACCAATAACCGGACGAACGACCGAACGAATAAATGCGAATGAACGAATGAGTGAATCAGTCTTTAACGGACTAATTTGCAGCTGGGTAAAACGTTTTTGCTAATAAATTTCTAAGAGATGCAAAAGTTGCTTGATAGGCTGAATAAAAAACGAAACCCTAGGCCTATGCCTTTAAAGCATGAACTGATCACTTTGAAACCGATTTTTACTCTAAAGATGTCTCGCATCGGTTGCGGGTTCAGAGGGCAAATAGACTTCGTTCTACGACTGGCATTTTGCGCAACTGCTTTAGTGAACAGTGGTTTCTTAAAAGTTGTTACGGTTATAAGGAATTGAAAGTTGCTGCTCAAGGAGCATGAACAGAATAGGGAAAACGTATTAGTAGCCTACGCCTTTTTCAATGGGACACGATTAAACGATGAGCGTGTACTCAAAGTGACTGGGAAACCAATGCAGCTCGTCGTTAAAGTATTAGCATGCCACTGTACAATACAATATCTATTGGTAGAAGAGAAAACCAGCCCCTAAAGATAAATCCGATAAACAGTCATGGCTAAGCCCTCTTATCGATTTCAATTTCTTAGCCTCGGAACAAGAGGGCGGAACAGTTTCACTGTGGCTTCCAGTACTTTGCAACTAAATTCAAGGTTAGCGTCTCATCCTAGTTGAGTTCGCTAACATAATCAGAATACAAATATTGGCATCTTAATGTACTGGAAAGAATTTAAACCCCGAACCACGAGGTCGAAATAGAGCAAGATTGCAATATAAAAATCCTAAAACGACATGTGAAAACATTACATAACATAATTAAACTTTCAAGAATTTTTATTCTTAATGCAAAATCACATTTCTTCACACGTCTTGTATTTAGCATAGGCCAAAGTTTATGTTTTGAAAATGCAACAACCGAAGTAAAATTCATTTTTGTAAAAAAAGCATATGAAGCTGTAGGCTATTATAGAGATTATGATGAGATTAATTAGATTATTTAGAAAATATTGAAGAATATTAAATGAAGAAATTCAGATACGTTAGCAGGACACTCATTTGCAATGAGCAAAAATTGTGCACATAATAAAATTAATGAAATAGCATTACAACAGTCATCTGAATTACCAGTTTAGGAACTCAATGTCTTTGTCTAAAAACAAATGTTGGCATAAAAGTATCGTGGGCGCGCGGCGGTGTAGGGGTATGTTCGGTGCCTTACAACCGGAGGGTTGCGGGTTCGAATCCACCTCAAGCCGCCGCATATGGACCCTGGGCAAGTCCTTCAGTCGCAATTGGTCATGCGCTTTGGCGTGAAACTCCGATTCAGTGACCTCGCTGTAGTCAGAGGCGCCTCTGAATAGGCGCTATAACAAGTGCTCACACACACACACCCACACCCACACCCACACCCACACCCACACCCACACCCACACCCACACACACACACACACACACACACACACACACACACACACACACACACACACACACACACACACACACACACACACACACACACACACACACACACACACACACACACACACACACACACACACACACATACATGACTTAACTTGACTTATGGCCTTGGCGATGCTCCCGCACGCATAAGCCGCTCGTTTATGGAAGACCTCCATCCCTCTCTGTTGTATGCCCCGTACGTAGCCTCCTGCACCGACCAGCCCATCTCTCCACAGTCCTCCTTTATCATATCCATCCATCGTTTCTTTTGTCTTCCTCTTCTTCTCTTCCCATGCACATATCCGTTGAGAGCTATCTTCGGATATCTGTCATTTTCCATTCTGGTTACGTGTCCAAAGTATCGCAGCCGTCTGTTCTGTATCCTGCTGACTATGTCATACTGAATGCTTAATCGTTTGTGTATCTCCCTGTTTCTTATCCTGTCTCTTCTCGTCACTCCTTCAATCCTTCGCAAGCACGTCATTTCAAAGACCCTTAACCGCTGCTTATGTGTCTCCTTTAGTGTCCAAGTCTCCGAATTGTACAGCAGTGCGCTCAGCACCATCGTTTCGTATAGCCTGACCTTTGTACCTCTGCTTATTTCTGTCGAACTCCAAACCTTTCCCAGCGCCTGCCATATTCCTCTGGCAATTCCGATTCTTCTTTCTATATCTTTCCCCGATCCTCCCTGTGTACAGATGTTTCCCTCCAGGTAGACAAAGCTGTCCGTCTGTACCAGCTGTTGATCATCCACCTTTAGTGTAAACCTCTTGTCTCCGCCGCCCACTAGTTGGCTTTCCGTTTTCGCTACATTTATCGCCATACCCATCCTTCGACTCACCTCCACCACTCTTGTCACTACCTCCTGTAGTCCCGCCGCCTGCTCCGCCAGCAGTGCTATGTCATCCGCAAATCTTAAGTCACCTATCAATTCTCCTCCAATCACAGCTCCCTCCTCTGTTCCTTCCAGGGCCCTGGCCATGATCAGTTCCAGGAATATGCTGAAAAGCAAGGGTGATAGTACGCCCTTGCTTTTCAGCATATTCCTGGGGAGGTGGTTCAGTACGTCCACGTCGTCTCCCCCGGGCAACGGGACTAGGTCTCGGCTAAATCTGAACCAAGGAGGAGGGTTATCGACATACCCAGTCGCCTTCACCCCATTGATCATGAAACTCAAAATGGAGGACACAACTATTTAAATGGGCTGGTCGGTACAGGAGGCTACGCACCGGGCATACAACAGAGAGGGATGGAGGTCTTCCATAAACGAGCGGCTTATGCGTGCGGGAACATCGCCAAGGCCATAAGTCAGTAAGTCACTAGCGTTTTAAAGGTATTTAAGAAGAGCACTGCTGTAGCGACACAGTTTAAAACTTCTCGTGGCATCACATTCAGTGTGACAATCCGCGGTACTTGTCGGTTAATTCACCCCATTTCAATTTTCCAATGTTAATGTATTATTAAGCCTTTGCCTTCATTGGCCCTGCACTATGGAACCAGCTTCCGCCTTTGACTCGTTCCTGTTTATTACCTGGTGGGCCAAGTGCCTCTTTTCGTTGTCTCAAGACTCTTTCTTTTCTCTGGGTCTTTTGCACTGGGAGCGCCTCTGATTGGTGTGCACTGCGAGAGGCGCTATACAAATTGATAGATACAATACAATACAATACAATAGCCTACATGACTTCACCACGTGAAATTAATTCACCCCATTAAACTGCTGGGGAATTTCATTCTTCCGGCGTGTGAACATGATGGCATGTATTTGGCGGTAGTATTTGGTTCGAATCCTCCAGGGCGGACATTTTGTGTGTGTTACACCCCGTTACGTTTATGGACATTTGAAAACTTACCTATTTGCCTGGGTCTGGAATTGGGAGTGCTTACGAGTAGTTACCTTCGTTAGGGTAAGGTTAGGCGTCGTGAGGGTCGGTTAGGGTCAGGGTTAGGGTTAGTGTCGTCAATACCATCCTATGGTTAGGGTTAGGTAACTACTCATAAGCCACCTTAGCGAAATAACACCTAAATTAAGGTTCTCTGTCAAAGAAACGTGTAAAAATTTATTCGGGTCAATGGGCACTCCATGAACAGGCAAGGTAGACGCAAGAATGAAATGGGGTCAATAGTTACGACACCTGCCAAACTGTTCTCAGTTCCACCAACTGTTGAAAACTGTATTCTTCCGTATGGCCTGGGTCGGGAGTAGAGAGTGACATGGGGGAGACAATCTTGTTCCCATCCCCTCCCCGCAACAAGTAAGTCTTCCCATCCCCTGCCCCATCCCCGCAGGGTTTGTCCCTATCCCCGCAGGTTTTCTCCCCATCCCCGCAGGACGACATCACATTCCCCGCAAAAGTTTACACCAATTAAAATTTAAAAATAACATATTTTAGCTTACAAAGCTAGTTGTATTGCTGACTGCATTAGTCTGTACGAATTATCTTATCGACAGTTTGTATTAACCAAGTCTTGACCATTTCTGACTAGAAGGCTTGAGGAAATAAGGAAATCTGCTTATCAGTTCTCAAGTTCTTAACATCACCCGGGTTTCTTGCCGGCTCATTGCCCATTACCGCAGTATTACCATGAGAGTAAACTTATTACCCCGTTACCCCGCGGTTTGCCGCGGGGAAATGATCCATGTCACTCTCTAGTCGGGAGCGCTGGATTGGATTGATTTTGATTTGATTTGGATTTGATTTGGATATGATTTGGATTTCATTAGGATTTCCATTTCCATTTCCATTTCCATTTCTGCATCTTCATCTGCATCTGCATCTGCATCTGCATCTGCATCTGCATCTGCATCTGCATCTGCATCTGCATGTGCATGCGCATCTGCATTTGATTTGCATTTGATTTGCATTTGATTTGCATTTGCATTTGCATTTGCATTTGCATTTGCATTGGATTGGATTGGATTGGGTGCGATTGGATGCGATAGGATTGGATTGGATTGGATTGGATTCTCGATTGCATTCTCGATTGGATTCTTGGATTCGATTCTCGATTTGATTCGATTCTCGATTCGATTCGATTCTCGATTCGATTCTCGATTCGATTCTCGATTCGATTCGATTCTCGATTCGATTAACGATTCGATTCTCGATTCGATTCTCGATTCGATTCTCGATTCGTTTCTCGATTCGATTCGATTCTCGATTCGATTCGATTCTCGATTCGATTCGATTCTCGATTCGATTCGATTCTCGATTCGATTCTCGATTCGATTCTCGATTCGATTCTCGATTCTCGATTCGATTCGATTCTCGATTCGATTCGATTCGATTCGCCTCGATTCCTCGATTCGATTCGATTCTCGATTCGATTCGATTCGATTCGCCTCGATTCTCGATTCGATTTGATTCTCGATTCGATTCTCGATTCGATTCTCGATTCGATTCTCGATTCGATTCTCGATTCTCGATTCGATTCGATTCTCGATTCGATCCTCGATTCGATTCTCGATTCGATTCTCGATTCTCGATTCGATTCGATTCTTGATTCGATTCGATTCTTGATTCGATTCGATTCTCGATTCGATTCGATTCTCGATTCGATTCGATTCTCGATTCGATTCTCGATTCGATTCGATTCGATTCTCGATTCTCGATTCGATTCTCGATTCGATTCGATTCTCGAATGCATTGCATTGCATTGCATTGCATTGCATTGCATTGCATTGCATTGCATTGCATTGCATTGCATTGCATTGCATTGCACATTGCATTGCATTGTATTGCATTACATTGCATTGCATTGCATTGCATTGCATTGCATTGCATTGCATTGCATTGCATTGCATTGCATTGCATTGCATTGATTGATTGATTGATTGATGGATTGAATTAACCGACAAGGTAGACGAGAAAATTAAATGGGGTGAATTAACCGACAAGTACCAATCAAATTGCCGACATTGCGAATTACGGAAATAACGTTATAGAAGTTTGTATATCTCATTAGTTTAAAATTATAGTTTATCGTCAGTTTTTCTTACGAAGAAACGAACAGAAGCGATGATATTCTCCAATCCCATTTCCAGCGACCGATTTATAGTTGAATATCGAGACGCTCAACAATGAAAGCTTATCTTCACAACTGCAAAAAATTACAATATTGAATAAAACATAGACAGATATTAACACCGATAGGTTTTAGCGCGCTCCTTAAACACCTGTAAAACGTCGGTAGCCGTTGCTATAAAGAACCGCAGTAAACGCTTGTTTATTACTATTAAAAAAGAATTACAATAAAAAGAGCCAATGGGCCAAACATAACGGAGATACAATACTTTAATATGTATCAAATCAAATAATATGTATCTATCAAATATTGTTAATATTGTTAATAAGATTGAGGAGAAAAACAGTTATTAACATTATACGGAAATGAACTTAATCCGTCAGAAACTTTAAATACGTCTACATCTTATCAGAAACGGAATCAAAGCCAAGAAAAGAAAAAGAAAACTGTTGATAGAAATTATATGAAAATGAACTTAAATCGTCAGAAACTTTAAATACGTCAGCATCTTATCAGAAACGGAATCAAAGACGAGAAAGGAGAAAGAACATTTGTGAGAACATTACAAGAAAATGAACGGAAATACATCAACAACTTTAAAGACGTCAACAGCCTTTGTAGCTATAGGATGTCGTTAAATATTGGATTAATAATAATTGTTTATTACTGGAAAATTATATTACTATTATTTTATTTTTCTTAACCTCGACATAATATGAGGGCGGTTGGTCGGTTCTCTCCCTCGCCGTCTAACCTTCCCACCAATAGAGTGAACTCACAATAGCTGAGTTGGCTAGAGGGAGCAGGAATAACAGAAATATCGAAACAAATTCCTACTCTAGCAGGGCTTAAACCCCCGACCTGTCGAATAACAGTCCAGCATGCTTACCGACATTGTTATTATTACTCAAATGTTTAACGTCGCGTTATGACATCAAAGGCCGTTGACGACAATTCGCAATGTATAAAATACAATAAAATCGAGAAACTTAGCGTCCAAACGACATACTATCGGGCACTCCCTGTGTAGTGTAACACAGTGTATCAAAGCTTGAAGTTAAACATATTACGTTTACGCCTACGCTATCGAAGGAACTATTAAGTTACCCTAATTTTCCAAAGATCTAACCAATGTTTCTGCAAACAGTCTTTGACAATAATCAATTTACGTTTTAACTTACAATTTTAACTTTATTTTCAAGAACTTCGTTTAAATGAATTCTAAATTAACCAAGTTTGAAGTCTTGATGAAATTCCTCCGCTTCAAAGACTGTCGTTAAGATTTCGAACGATTAACCGCTACTGAGGTGACACACCTTTTTTAATGCTCTTGTAAATCATCAAAACCGATTCAACCGTATAAGGTCCGTCACTTTTAACTGTTTCCAAAGCAGGGAGTGTTTGTATGTAAGCGTATCTTTTCGGATGTATGCTTGACAGTATATCAGTATTCGTGGTTGTGCTTGTGCACGCATACATAAATCAGGTAGGTTACTTCGAAGGATGGGCCATAGTTTAACGACGTCTTATGGCAATAAAGGCTGTTGACGTCGACAGAAATTGTCTTAAGAGTTCTCACCGTTCGCATCGTATAATAATACATCCCACAGTAGCCTAATACATGACCACTCTTCTGCTCTCTCTATTCCCTGACCACATATACAACTTAGACATTCTCAGCAACCGCCAACACTGCACAAAATTCATTGGATCAATCTCCGATGGCTATACGTGAAAGAAAAGCTCAGCCACTGCCATATCATCGGGTGGTGCCAGTCTGAAGCCTGGATGAAGGAGGGCGAAGCCGATTTGATCGCTTATGACATGCGATTAACAATTAATCGCGTTATTAAAAATTTTAATCGTGTGATTAATTTAGATTAAAGATTGTAATCGTTGTCCACACCTATTAATAAAAGAATAGAATGGAGCTTGAATGAAGAGAGGGCTGTGCTTGAGTTGATTGTTGAATGGGTTTTGGAACGAATTTAGAATGGTTCTTGAATGGTTTTAAGATGCATCTGTAATATTTCGACTGGATCTACGAATGGTTTTAGTTAAAAAATCAAGATAGGACTGGAAGCTACGACTCGAACTAAGCTTCATGCCGTCGGCTCCTGCGACCTCCATCTCCTGAGGCGACTTCTGGAAGCGCTTGGCTCGTCTCTCGGCGTCACGGATGGCCGATTCCCACTGCTTCTTGACGGTTCTAACATTGCTGGACATCTGGTCAGACGCCGCCTAGTTCAGACAGCGGACCACGGTCATTCGAGGATTGTGGATTGCAGCGACGTCAAGCGGCGTGTTGAAGTTGTTGTCTAGTGACCATATGTTGACCCCGAATGCTACGAGAAATATCACCCAGACCACGAGACCGTTTCAGGCTGCATAATGTAGCGCCATTCACCCGAAGTAATAGCTACGATTTACTGGCGCTAGAAAAACAATGGTAATAGCAAACCTAGCGTGTTGCCAACAAGGGGAGCTATGGGAACTCACGAGATGAAATATTCTTTGAAGACTGAGCATGGGCGAAGCTATTTACGATCGCTATAGTAACAGTCGAGCAACGAAACTAATGGTTCGAGTGTGACATTTACTGCATTTCTGCTGGTAGCTTTAAACCAAATCCATCATTTAACCCGCCAAACCGGTAACTTTAAACCACACCCAATTCATTTAGCCCCTCCAAACTTTTAATTCTAAACAAGCCTCTCTAAGCTGTTCATTATTAAACCAACCCTCTATCACTCGTATCAACCACTAGCTCTCGATGAACAGCTAACTCTAACAGAAAACCTTTGTTGAGTTAAACTGGGTTTATTACCCTGCGATAAAACGAGATCAATTCATGTAGCGCATGTTTAGGTAGCGCATAATGTTCAACGGAAAGGAAAAACAGTTTTGCATGTATGTACTTGCCTCAGATTGACATACAGTCTCAGAGAGACAGATAGACAGATAGATAGACATGCATACGGATAGACAGGCAGACAGATAAACAGACAACAGGGGCGGAAGCAGATATGTAGACAGACAATGGCTGTCAAGCAGGCAGGAAGGCACAATACATACATGTGGTCTCATTCTAGAAGCCCAACTCTGATCCACCTCTTACCCTTATCTCTTCCTTTGCTCCAATTCTACGTAGCCTCCTTCAACCTTTTGATCCTTACCTGCCTATCGAGTTTGTTTTGACTGAGCGAATGCGAATGAGTTCGATTCCGCAACCGAACTGATTAAACGCTGAATAAAACTGATTAGTAAGTCGTAAGATGTCGCTGAACAATAGGCGATGCGTTGGTCTCTTTAGACACCTTTTAAACGCTCTCAGCCTCAATTATAAATACAGTGACTAGTGCAGTATATAATCTTGTTAAAATCATTAATAAAGGAAAAATACTATAATTATTGTCATAAATATTAGTATCAGATCAAATCTATTACAAACATATAGTTGAACACATTCCTTATGATTAAAATACCAATAAACACAAAATATGTGTGATTAATGGTCATTTCATTATTTCATTGCATTTTCTAATGATATTTACATTGTTTCATAGGAAAATGTTTAATGAAATGTTTAATTAAATATTCTGTCATGTAAATAATTGTTAACATGCATTCTTGTAAATAGATGTATGTTAAAATAAAATGTGTATATAATACATATATATATATTACACATCTGTGCTGAATTTCTGTTTGCAAATAGCATTACATGTTATTTTAGAAAACTTAAAGAAGTACTGTTAATAACTTTGTAAACATATTTTAAAAGAGCTAAAATAGCCAAAAAAAGAGCTGATATAGCCAAAAAAGAGCTGATATAGCCAAAAAAGAGCTGAAATAGCCACCAAAAAAAAGAAACAAAAAGGAGAAAAAGGAAGAAAAAAAAGGAAAAAAGATGTTAAAAAGAATTACAATAAAAAGAGCCAATGGGCCAAACATAACGGAGATACAATACTTTAATATGTATCAAATCAAATAATATGTATCTATCAAATATTGTTAATATTGTTAATAAGATTGAGGAGAAAACAGTTATTAACATTATACGGAAATGAACTTAATCCGTCAGAAACTTTAAATACGTCTACATCTTATCAGAAACGGAATCAAAGCCAAGAAAAGAAAAAGAAAACTGTTGATAGAAATTATATGAAAATGAACTTAAATCGTCAGAAACTTTAAATACGTCAGCATCTTATCAGAAACGGAATCAAAGACGAGAAAGGAGAAAGAACATTTGTGAGAACATTACAAGAAAATGAACGGAAATACATCAACAACTTTAAAGACGTCAACAGCCTTTGTAGCTATAGGATGTCGTTAAATATTGGATTAATAATAATATGTAGAGCTGTAATTTGACAAAAAAATCTTTGTCGGCGGAAACGGCCTATGTTGTAAAGTAAGTAAGTAAGTATTTCCTTTATTGAAAAGCTTATTGTCATAAGCTGCCGTTAAACTGTGGATCCAATGGCTATATTGAACTCGGTTTTTTATTATAATATTATAGGAACGGTGAGAACTGCTTAAAATAAATCCAAAGCTATTGGAAAAAGAAGCATATATATAGTGTATCAGTTATTTAACGTGAGGGTGAAGTATTTGCATCGCTGCCTTGTAAGTGATTGCATGAATAGGATAAATTGCGCAAAGTCAAGCAGAAGAGCGGTTCTGCATTAGCTGTACTGTGCCATACGAAGAGTGAGAAGTGTTCAGAATAATTTCTGTCGATGTTAACGGCCTTTGTTGCCATATGATGTTGTTCAGCTCTAGATCCATAATCGCTACAGACTTTACGGGTTCGAAATGGTTATATGATAAAGTCTACATGAAGGGCTGTGGTACAGTGGTAGCCAAACGAAACCTTCAGTTAAACACCGTTTACTACGAATCGCTTGTCTCGATGACACTGACCAAACCTGATCAGATACTGTTTGACTGAACGCATGTGATTAAGCTCGGTTTGTTCTATGGTTTCAAGGATTTGCAGGCACTCCTGGCTATCTGTCTCCAGAGATTTTGGCAAGATTCTGACCATTTAATGCAATACATGTCTATCGATTTTGTTTTGTCTGAGCTCCTATGAATAATCTCGAATTCGCCACTTTGCTGTTTTGGGCGCTGAATAAATCTCGAGATTACGTTTATTCTGGTATGGTAAATTTCACGTCAACGGCCTCGAAGGCCATAAGATGTCACCAAACACTAAATAAATGCAAATATCACGTTAGACACCTCTTAAACGCTCTTAACCGATGCTACATTTGAGTCAAACATTTAATTATTGTTAATACCGACTGTTAAATTGTTTTCAACGTAAAATACATAAAGAGTGAGAAATAATGGTACGACCGATTGGCAGTATTTTTTCGATTTCCTTTTGCGGATATTTGGCCTGCTTGTTTCCTACTCCGAAATCGATCCGATAAATCGGCAATATTTATTGTTACTTGGTTCTAAAGTAATAATTTAATAATTTTTACAATTTTATATTACCGCCGTTTTCTTAATGAGTCGACTCATGATTTTATTATTTCAGTGATAAAGATTACCGCGGGAGGTCACCGAAGCAGGTAACTATTATGTGTTAATGAAAAAAGAAATTCTTTTGTTCAAAAATATTACTTCTTTTGGTATTTGTATTGGTAGTCCAGGGATGCGCCGATTCCGATTAATCGGTCTAAGAGAAAATCAGGCAAAACCGATTTGCGGATGAAGATTCGGTCGAACCCTAGTGAGAACTGTAAAAAATTTCTCGTTTCGACGTCAACGGACTTTGATGGCATTAGACGTCTTTTAGCTCTTAGTAGTAATCTATTACTTAAATTAATTAAACCTTTTATTCTCATCGCCAGATCACCCCTTGCTCTCGTATCACAGGGTGGATCTCAACTTCCCCGCAGAGGCCGCAAGATAGCTAGCGCTAAAAACTAATACTACATGAGTCAATGTTTACTTACTAAAGGCTTGTCGCATGTCTCAGTAAGCTTGACTGCGTCTGATCATCTGAATTATCTATTGACTCTGTTTTGATTGAGCGCCTGTGATTACGTTCGTTCCCTCACTTTACTTTCTCGGGCGCTGTCTAAATCTAGAGATTTTATTACGATACATTCATACATACACTACTCTGGTAATGCAAGGTCAACGTTGCAGATCCTGAAAACCGCCAGATTTCGCTATAGAATGGATAAAGCGATTGTGTCGTAAGACACCTTTGAAACACTCTCTGCCGTCTGAATAAATTGTGAAACTGTTTTACGTCACCGATTGTTATGGGACTAAGTTGCGTGTAATTGTAAGGTGAACTCGACATGAAAGGCTCTTCTATCCAAACGTGAGGGTTGAGCACTGTTGGCTACTAATAGTAAGCCTCAGATTACTAGAGCGCCACTTCCAAGCTAAGTGCAGGGCACCAGCTTATTCACGAGCGCTGCGTCGTTTCAGAGGAGTTGTTCAAAGAAATCGTTTGTCATATATCGGCGACTGTGATGGAGATTGGTCCTCTTAAACTGCCGATCGATTCTCTGTTGACTGAAAATGCGCTATATTAAATGTCCTGGTATATGCATTAGGTTCAAAGATTTCATCAGGCAGCGATCAGCAACTTCAGCGCGCCATAGTCCAGTGGTTAGCCTGATGAACTGCAATCGAGAAGAAGTCGGGTTCAAATCTCACGCGGGGCAGAAATTTGGTATGAGCATTGGGCTGTTTGCGCCTTCCAGTCAACGCCGCTATGATAAGTACACTGGCAGTACGCTGTTGGTGGGATGATTAGACGGCAATGGAGAGGAATGGCCACCCACCCTAAGAGGCTGAGGTTAAGAATTTGAAGACGCTAAAACTTCACCCATGGCTGACTCTCACGTTAGGCATAAGAAACTGCACTTCTTGTTTTTCTTCTTCCCTCTCGGGATTTGAAATTGATGCTTTGGGAGGAGCGCATGACATAACTACATGTATGGAAACCATTGTGTAGATTGAAGCACGTCTAATAAGGCGGTTATTTCGGTTTAACGACGCTGTGTCATAACGAAGCTGATTATCGTCTCCCCTTATTCTAGCCTTCGTACTGGCACTTCCTCATGGTACGTGGGTTTTGCGTTGTGTGGAGACATCCTGTGGCCGTTAGCATCGACAGATAAATAGCGTCGCCCTCCTTAATAATCCAGCCTTCGGACTGGCATCACCCGATATTACGCAGATTTTACTGTGTTTGTAACCAATCAGCCGTTCACGTCGACCATACCCTATAACGGGATGTAAAAATAATCTAGCGATTGTGTGTTTCCTTTTTAACGACTAGCTGTGTGGTAACGAAGACCATTAGCGTCGCCCTCCTCCTTTATCCAGGCTTGGGACTGGCACTGTCAAAAAGCAAACAGTGGCGGAGTACATAATCTAGCGATTTTTATTTTCTTATTTAACCACAGTTTAACGTCGTCTTATGACATCAAAGGCCGTTGACGACAATACAGAAAATATACAATACAATCATAACCAGAAACTTATAGCATCCGAACGACACCATTAAAGGTATCAAACGGAGCTTTACAATTTCACTAATATTCAATATTTTTGCAATATAAAGTGTTCATCTCATACTGTCTGTGATTATTATGTCCTGACAAATTTCATTAACTAACAAAGCATACATGTATTATAATTTATTAAGGTATTCTTTTAAAATGTTCATGTATCTAACAAACAAAAAAACACTATAATAAAAAAGTTCATTAACCAAAGAAGTACATGTATGCATGTATTATAATTGTTTAAAGTAGGCCTATTCTTTTAAACTTTTAAACTGTTCATGTATCTAACGCACATAATAAAAATTCCATTAACCAATAACGCATACATGTATTATAATTATTAAAAGTACTCTTTTACATTTCAACACAGTACATAATTGCATAATACAATGTATTAGTAAAATACCGATTATTATTATAACCACAGTTTAACGTCGTCTTATGACATCAAAGGCCGTTGACGACAATGCAGAAAATATACAATACAATCATAACCAGAAACTTATAGCATCCGAACGACACTATTAAAGGTGTCAGACGAAGCTTTACAATTTCACTAATATTCAATATTTTTGCAACATAAAGTATCTCATCTCATACTGTCAATGATAATTATGTACTGACAAATTTCATTAACTAACAAAACATATATGTATTATAATTGATTAAGGTATTCTTTTAAACTGTTCATGTATCTTACAAAAACACTATAATAAAAATGTTCATTATCCAAAGAAGTATACATGTATTATAATTGTTTAAAGTATTCTTTTAAACTGTTCATGTATCTAACACACATAATAAAATTCCATTAACCAACAAAGCATACATGTATTATAATTGTTAAAAGTACTCTTTTACATTGCAACACAGTATATAATTGCATAATAACAATGTTTTAGTAAAAGACCAATCAAATATTTACAGATTTGAGTAAGATACAAAACCATTCACCATTTACAAAATTTTACCTTTATTAATTATCTTAACTAACCTATACACTTCATTCTGAAATAAATTTACTGTCAAAAGGGTTTTAATAGAAATTTCATGTTTATATAATTGACATTTATTTCTTAAAACCTCTGAAATATCTTCTTTTTTACATTCAATTAAGAGATGATGAATTGTCTCTTTGACATTACAAGTATCACACAGACCGTTTGCATGCCTTTTTATAACGAATAGTCTTTGATTAGTATTGGCCACTCCTAAACGCAATCTAGAAATTTGGACTTCCTTATGCCTATAAGGTTCTAAATATTTTATATCTGTACTAACAATTGGACAAATAAATTTATAAAAATGACCTTTATTATCATTACTATATTCTAGTTGCCATTTATTTACTATATAAAGTTTTATTAAAGTAAAAATTTCCTGAAGTTCAAGATAATTAGTAGAATTTATGTGATCAATAGTTAGACCTTCTTTAGCCAAAGTATCTGCTCTATCATTGCCTGCCAGATCAATGTGACTTGGGATCCAAATAAATCTTATTTGATTAGAATTTAGTTTGCTAATGTGGTATAGTAAATCATTTAATAAAGTAGGTCTAGATTGACAGTAAGATCTCTTAATTGATGTAAGAGCACTCAATGAATCAGAGAAAATTGCAAATTTACAATAATTGTAACACTCATTGTTTAATATCCATAAAACAGTTTCAATAATTGCAGTTAATTCAGCTGCATAAACACTGGAATTATTACACAATCTAAATTTCTTATCTACATTTAAACTAGGTACTGTGAAAGCAGCAGCAACAAGATCATCTACTTTTGACCCATCAGTATAGATATGTACATAAGAGTCATATTTCGAAATTAATTCTAGAGCATATTGTTTTAGAAATTCAGGTTGATCGTTTTTCTTATTTACACATTTCTTCAGAGTTAAGTCAACTTCTATTTAGTTGTTGCACCGATTTAAGCATTGGCTTAATTTAAAGCCTCAGAGCAATGAGTGTTAAAGGTGTTTAAGGCGAGTATTGTATCATCTATTGCTTAGCGACATCTGGGGATTGACGCGCGAAAGATAATCATAATATATTTTTGCATTTATTAAACGCCACTGTCTAATTACGATGCATCAATCGATGGCGCTGAGCACTCGTGAGTGAAGGACTTGCACAATGCTCCTACACGGTAACTATATCTTAGGAGGAGGAGGCTACAAATTGCTATGTTCTAGTAAATTCCTCTTTATCATCCTCTTCACTTTCCTCCTCTTCTACTTCTTCTTCCTCTTTCTTCTCCTCGCTCTTCTCTCTCGCCATCTCCTCTCTCCTCTTTATATTGATCCTCCCATTTCACTTTCTCCGTCTCCTCCTATCATTTTCCTCCTTCTCCATTACCTACTCCCCTAACCCTCTCTTTCTCATCATTTTCTTTCTCCTCCTTTTCACCGCCACTCCTCCTTATATTCCTCCTGTTCCTTCACCCTCCTCCTCCCTTCCTTATAATTTTCTCATCCTCCTTTTCCTCCGCCCCTCCTCCTCTTTTTTCCTCCACCTCCTGCTCCTCCTTTTTCGTCTCATTTTTCTTCTTCTCCTCTTTTCCTCCGCCACTCCGCTTACTTTTGTGACCCAGCCATCGGCTCTCAGTCTGCATCTGGCGTTCCAAAACGTCGGTTCTGACGCGTTTCCAAAAGGCTTTTGGATGTTTGTCAAGATCGATGTCAACAATGCATCGAGACTTTTGTGAGAGAAGTTTGTTATAGCTACATTGGTACCGAATCCTCATCACTATCACCATCGTCGTTATCATCATCATCATAGTTGTCATCATCATCATCGAAATCGTATCTTCAACGCCTCCACGTGGCCCTTAGGACTCTCGTATCTCCCTTTCGAACAGCATCGTGGAATCTCTCCGCTGATGACATTACAGTCCAACGAAAGGAAACTGTAAAATAAGACCGGTTTACACTGTAATAAAATAAGGTTAATTTATGTAGCGTATACTTAAAATCCATCGTTCAAGGGAAAGGAAAGGTCAATATTAATTTTATGCTTGTAAATACATGCCTCAGATGTACAGAGTCTGAGACAGACAGACATAGAAACATATGGACAGACAGGGATGGAAGCAGATATACTGACAGATAAGCAGGCAGGGAGTCAGTCAGAGACAGTCTACTTCTAGGAGCCCACTCTGATTCCTCCTCGTCCAGTTATCTCACCCTTCGATCCAATGCTAAACACCAACCATCCTCCGTAGCCGACTGATTGTTAGCCTGCCTGACTGTTTGGGGGCCGTCCATAAAGTACGTCACGCTCCAGGGGGGGTTTAAGTTTAAGAAGTGTGACAGTTTGTGACAGGGGGCGGGGTCAGGCCATGTGTGACGTCACACATTTATTTTTTATATTTTATTTATAATTTATTTTTTATTTTTAGTAGAATTTCATAGCTTTAAAAAATAATTTTCAAAAATTTTCTGAAACATTTTAATTAGTTTTATGTCAAAATAGCATGAAATGCATATCTCCTGAATGTGTTTTTCACGATTCCTCTCGCTAGGAGCGCTAGTAATAATGCTGTTGTGAAGCCTTGTTTATGTATTAGCCTTGCTTTCGGAAGTATTATTATTTCTATGTTCGAAAGTGTGACGTACTTTAGGGGGGTCCGAGTTTTGTGACAGTTTGTGACAGGGGAGGGGGTAAAATGGTCAAAAATAGCGTGACGTACTTTATGGACGGCCCCTTGGATCTTAACCTGGAACTGATTCTGACTGTATATACCTACCCACCGATTTTGCTTTGACTGAGCGCCTGTGAAAGATGTCGATCCCGTTGCCAAATTTATTATGGCGCTTTGTAAATCTGGTGAAGAAAGATCGACGTCAGCAGCCCTGACGACTTAAGATGTCGCTGAACATTAGATGATGTTTTGGTTTCGTTAGACACCTTTAAAACTATATCAGTCAACTTTATAAATTCAATTTCTGCGATTTTGCTACATTGAAGTCTTTTCATAATAGCTAAGCAGATAGATCTCAGGACCCTTCAAAATGCTGTAAAGAATGTAATATTTTACAAATAAACTCGGAGATGCATATTCAATAAAATTCTGATAAGTGCCAGTTGAATTTGAAAAAAAAATTTTTTTTGTTTTTGATGAAAAAATCAATACATTTTGGAAAACGTTATTTTTGATATTATCACAGCCATCGAGTGTTAATTGGAGCATTTCGAATTGTCAACCAGTTACTTCGTCTCGCATTCACCCCCACATTTGCATAACGAAGTACATTTCAGAAATGACTTCCGACACTTGCAACGTCCAGCAGTGCAGCTTTTTATACAATTGCAGCGCAACAGTTCGTAACAACTTTTTGCTGCTTCTGGTATTGTCAACCAGACTTGTGTCCATCTTGAATTTTCCAAAGCCCACCCCCAATCAGAATGAGGGAACATACTGGGTTGCAGAACAAGGGCTTCATTCCAGCAGTGCACAGCTTGATGGAACGCTCGTTTCACGTGCTGTTTCAAAGCGTCTTTTGTTGGAGGAATATTCTCCATCGAACGGTTTTTCTTTGAGAAAAGTTCCTTCCTGCATGCATTGACAGATGTTTGAGTGCTTGTTCTGTCATACAACAAAATGATGAAGCGCTCGATTATATTTAAATTCTCATCAGTCATTCTATCTGGTGTGTTCATCATTGTGATTATAGCATCCGTCAGATTTGGAAAAACTGACCAAGTGTCGTACGCGGTTTTCTTTCCTCTACCACACAATGACGAAACAGTGTCGCATCCAGTAAGAGCATGGAACATCGGAAGTGCTATTGATCTTCTCAATCCCATAGTGTTCGCCATATCATGGATTGAGATATAGCGAAAGTGTTTGCCGACTCCGAACGCAATCCACAATGTATCGACATTCAGCTGATGAAACACGGACACAGCAATAACTACAACATCTGTGTCAACAGTTCGTAACAATATATTGCGCATTCCTTGTTCAGCAGCATCTTTGGAATGCAACAACATTCGTGTGTCCGCTTCTTCGTGAGAACAAGGTGCCAACAATTCAACCGATTTCGTGGGAGCACAGATAACGTTCTCACCCAAGGTTGCCACGATCTGCTTTCGATGTACTTCCGTCTCTGTTAGTACCACTGCAAGATACATGAACAACTCTGTTTTGTTGTCATCCAACCTCAGGAAATCTTTCCAGTTTGATGGGAGGCGCGTCTCACCTGAAATTCGTAGTCTTATTCCGCTTCCTCGTTTGATTCTGGTTTCAGTTTTTAGACTGTCGGCACGATACACATCGAAAACAACATCAACACGATCTGCTTTTTCGAGGTACTTCAAGATGAAGGGCTTGAATGCTTGATTTGCACATTCAGCAAATGTTTTCCTAATTCCCGGATTGATCATTTGAACTGCTGCTGCTCCATCAATGATTACACAATTGACATTTGGTTGATTGTTAATTTTTGTGTTGTATTCTTTGTCCAAACAAGTGATCAGATCTGATTTCGTACATTGTCTCACCTGGCCCGCCTGACATAGAGACGGAGGATAAGATTGATTTTCATGACAAAAAAATTCATCAATATCTCCATCCCTCGTTTGACTGGCGATATACAAACGTGAGAAAAGAGAACAGTCATTTTTTATAGCATTGAGATGCTGTTTTCCTTTCGAAATACTGTGTTTGTGCGACATATTTCCAAACAGAGCCAACTTGTTGCGTTGAATCGGAGCTCGAACTGAAATAGTATTTGATGCCAATCTATCCCTTACATAATCAGTGTACTGTTTCCTCCCAACTGATTTGATTTTCCGGACAGTGTCCACCACTTCTTCAGTCGCAATTATTTGAGACTTCAACGACACCAGTTGATTGCTCTCATCTAAGAATGGATTGCCAAGGTCTGAATAACCTTCAATCAGATTCTTGACATCGCTTATAAATTTGTTTTGACATGATTTGGTTTGTTCCAAATGTTTTGGCATTTCCTGAATATCCACGATTTGTTCAAATTCTTTCAGAAGTCTTGTTACCTCTGGACCAGCTATCATCCATCTTCGTAGAGCTTGTTCATTTTCGGTTAGGCCAATTGCGCCGCCATCATCTTTAATGACTTTATTGCATTGTTCATGTGCATGGTCGATTGCCATTGCAGAAAAAGGGCGCTTAGATTTAGAAAATGTGAAGTTGCCTCGATGAAATTCGCTCTTTATTGAAGGATGCAAATCAGACAGGGTCACCATATCGCGCACATGAATTGGGACCCAACGTGCGTAGTGCGTGTGATCGAGAGCAAAGAAATATGGATTCAGTTGAATAAGTGACCGAATGTAGCCATTGAAATCACCTGTTCTTAACGATCTAACAAAGTCAAGAATTAGAAGTTGTAATTCCATTGTTAAACTCCAATATTGAAAGAGTGGTTTCTGTTGATCTTTTTGAACACCAACTCTCGAAGCAGAGCAAGGTTTCGTTTGAAGGAGGAAGTCTCGTATACTCTTCATAAGCTTGATGACGCATAACATGCAATGCCGCAACGGTGACGATGTGTGCAAGTCTGGTTCGTTTCAAATGTGCAGCTTTCAGAAACGATTCTGCTACACCAGATGATGCGATCTTAGCTTGAATCAGCACTTCAGACCATCCACTTCCTTCCAACCAGTCTCCAGCCATCTTCCAAGCAGCCATTTCGATGTGTAATCCTCCCATCACTATGACAAAATGTTTTTCACCATAAACGTCTGGCAAGGTCCACTGAATAGTTTTAACCATGGCAAACACTGGCTGGTCACAAGCGATGACTGGCACTTGTTTCGGATTGAGATGGTTCACTGCTTCTTTTATGACAGACATCCCGTGTTGAATCATGGCGGCCGAGTGAGCCTGTTCTCTGAATAGTGGCAGTATTGCAGTTATTGCACTGGCTTTTTTCTGTAGATCGTGACTTGCGTGGTGAGCTGCCCATGAAATACTTTCGCTTCCTTTATTGTTTTGTACAACATCAGCGACTTTTTCCAGCCATTCTGTTTCTCTCGAAAAAACCGATTCTTCAACTTCAGGGGTGGTCATGCGTGGAGCCAAATTTTCTATAACTGGAATAGATACATCTTTCAGAGCCAAGTTCGTAGGCTGAACCTCAGAATATCTGCATGGAATAAAACAGAAGAATTTATTAGTACCTATTTAGTAATTATCATTATTATGGCAAGTTAACTAGTATAGTCACATTTATGTACTAAATTGACTTGAACAAATCAGATGATTTGAGTTATAGGTATAATAACAAAAAGTGATTAGAGTGAAATTTTGCAAAGAAATTGAAGATTATTTTCTTCCAAGCTTCATTGTCATTTCGAATTACTAATTCACACAAAATCAGTTTATATAATTGCAAATTATATAAACAATAAAGTGACAATAATTATACTGTAATTTAAAGCAAACTTGTAGGATTTCAACTATAGATAATAAAATAACAAATACCGTGTAGGAAGAGTATTGACTGATCTCCTTGTGGTATCTTGATTCAAGGACAGAAGTTCTCGAGCGATACCATCAGATTCTTGAGCACGGTTTTGAATCAATGAAATGGACGTTCCATGGAAAGATGTTGATGCTGTATTTGATGACGGATTGTGATCGATATTATCAAATGCAGCGACCGTGAATAAATCCCCACGAAGCACAAAAGGGCAAACCAAATCCTGTTCCATATACTGACGACATACGGCATTCCCGAGATCTGAAGAAATTTGTAGAACGCGGTCATATGAAATACACATTCCAAGATCGAACAAGGTATCAACGAGACGCCGTTTTCTCGTCAAGGAATGAATCATCAATGCAACGTAAATAGGAAGCGGTGTTTCATTCATTTTTGAATGTCGCACACTGGCGGTGTTTTTCCGTTGATTTTTTACACTATTGAAAATAATTAGCTGTGCAATGGAAGTGCATGCAGTATTGGCAGACTGTGTATTGTCAATACAAGGACCATCTAACAACATTCGAATTAACGTAGACAATGACGAAGGCACCGATTCTTCTTGACACCCAGTTGAAAAATGGCCATTGAACGATTGTCGCTTTTCAAACATTTCTTTGCGTACCACCTGTGCTGCACGCATAAGGTGAACATTAGCAGAATCAGCATCTGCTAGGCAAGCCTTTTCAACGGTTGCACCGAGACTATCGTCAAAAATCAATTTGATACTCAAACCCGGGCCATCAGACACTGCGATCATGTCGGGAAAGTACTCCATGAGTTTTTCTTTCAGACGAGTCGCATTTTGAGAACCTAACGATGAGTTTCCGTTCAACTTCTGCAGACGTTGCGTAAACAGTTTGTTCAGATCTGACAAAAGAAAGACAGGTGCAATATCAGCATTGCTTCGAATGTCATCAATGTATGCAATCAACTCGGCAATGGCCAACCCTCGGTGATTCGCTACATCCTCTGTATTGCCTTGATTACTCAAACGATCCGCTTTTCGATATAAATATATGAGGCACTTATTATGATACTTTGCCTCGAGTGATATCAAATCAGTTCCAGCTAATTTCGCAAGGAGCATTGTGTCATTCAGAATTATTGTTGCACATTTTAAAACGCGAGTGTTCACTTCAGTAGTGCGAACCGACCACAGAATTTTATTTCCGTTCTGATTACAAAGAAAACAGACATTATCTTCACTGCGGGAACCACATTGTGAGCGCGTAACTTTTCTTTTTTTAGGAGAAGGATCCTGAACAACTTCTGCTTCATCAGAACTGATGCGTTTGCGCTTTTTTCCTTGTGCTCTTTGTAATTTCGTGGCATTGAATTGATCTCTGCAAGATTTGTGCCAGCGTGCATTGTTCTTATTCAGAGTTTCAGGTATACCGCTACCGTCATCCAGTAAACTCAAGTCAATATTATTTGGCAAACTCTCGATCTCCGAAAATCCGATCAAATCATGTGCTAAAGTTTCATATCCAGCTCCAGCCGCAGGCAGTTTGCTCTCCGCCGGACAAACTAAACGTATCTTCGAATTGTTTTGTTGGCATAACACACACATAAACCAGTCAATTTTCGGTGCCGGAGATTCGCTTGTGGTGCATCCGCTATTAATTACCACGCAACGTTTCGCCATTCGGCTCAATATCGATCGATGTTTACTTATTTTCAACACTTAAACGAAACATATCATTAATAAAAACGTGTTATTATTACGTAATAAAATTGAGTTAATGTTTTATATCTGAAAACAACTTTAAAGAATTCGCAATGTTTTGTTTTGAACAGACCGGAACTTCAGCGAGGTACCCATAACAACGCAAAAACTGTGCTAGTTTTATTAGCCCAAATGCTAAATTCTTGAGGAATAATTGTTAATATTCGATGGCATATTTTTAATACTAAATCAATTTCTTTTTACTGGCACTGTAGCAAAATGTGTTATTTCTTAAATATTTCACCAACATTTTCAGAAATCAAATTCTTTACAGCAGTTTGAAGGGTTACAATGTTTTACAAAATTTAGGCTGCTTAGCTATAAATTGTATTATGCCATCTGAACGATGAGAATAATTTATTGTTCAAAATAAATCCACACCTCTTTTAAGTGAAATATTCGCCCTATAGGTAAAAGCTGACCAGAGTTCTGTTAATTGTTTTAAGTTTCAAGTTTGTTCCTGAGAATAGTTTTATTTCTTAGTTATAACTATAAATATTTAATTAGTCTTTTATTAATACACTTATATTTTTGAAATAAATAATGCATTATTGTGATTCACAAGTTGTAACTGGATTATTATAGTTTAATTTAGGTTGTATGTGTACATTTTGGTTACTAAAACACTCATAGATAACATCTTTTCAATTGTTAATTTTTAAATATGTTATGTCATATAACATTTATAATAAAATTCTGATGTTGGAAAATTATTAATGTTAATTATTGGTTAATGAATATCTATATTGCCATATTACTATTATGCAATGTTGGTTGCAATGTTGGTTGCAATGCTGGTTACTATTATTTAACTTTGGTTCTTCAGTATTATATATTACAAATGGTTTGGTTTGGTTGCTGTATCGGAGTGGCTGCTGTGTTGTATAATATTGCAGTACTGTGTTGCAATGCTGTTTGCTGAAATATCCATGGACGACTTATTTTCGACTGTTGATTTTTGTTTAAAATATGTTATGTCATAATAATAAGAACCCGATGTTAGAAAATTATAAACATTACTTATTGGTTAATGAATATTCATATTACAATATTACTATCATTCAATTTTAGTTCTTCAATATTGCATAATGGTATGGCTTGGTTAATGTACATGAACAGTTTAAAGGAATACCTTAATCAGTTATAATACATGTATGCTTTGTTAGTTAATGAAATTTGTCAGGACATAATGATCACAGACAATATGAGATGAAATACTTTATGCTGCAAAAATATTGAATATTAGTGAAATTGTAAAGCTCTGTTTCGACACCTTTAATGGTGTTGTTCGGATGCTATAAGTTTCTGGTTATGATTGTATTGTATATTTTCTGTATTGTCGTCAACGGCCTTTGATGTCATACGACGACGTTAAACTACGGACAAATAATAATTCTGTTAATTGTGTATCAACATTTCGTTCTACTGCGCTCGATTGTAAGTGATCGCATAATACTAGTGATTACGATAAGCAAAAGCACAAAACTCCGCCACCGCTCGCAATCATACAGCGCCAGTCCAAAGCTTAGAGAAAGAAAGAGGTCGACGCTAACCATCTTTTTTATGACACAGTGTCGTTAAACGGCAATTAGCTAATGAAAGAAGAAGAGCGGTTCTGTATTCTATGTATTACGCCATAGGAACGGTGAGAGCTGTTCAAAATTAGTACACGACTATTTTAAGTACGATAATAATCGCCGTAGAAGAGAAAACAGAAGAGTTGTTCTACATTCTACCATTGGGTTGGTAAACATTGTTCAAAAGAATTGCACACCTCTATTAATTGTCGTATTGAACCTTTTAGTAACGCGACAATAAAATTCTGTATTATTATATTGGAACGGTAAAAATTGTTGAAAAAATTGCACACCTCTCTTAATTATGATCATCGCCCTATAAGTAAAAGATCACGCGCTGTTCAGCAATTCCATTGTACGATAGAATTGGCCATGATGTAATAGAGTAATTTTGAAAGAGAAATTCTATTGTATTTAATTTACGATTGTGGACACCTAAACCCCACTTTACCATGATATAACATTTAAGATGCTACTCTGCAAATTATGTTTTTAGCTTCTTTTTTAGTTTTACAGCTATCTATGGTGGCCAAAACTTCAAGGATGAAAGTTGATTTATTCTTTACATTATGACCATGGTTAAGAATATCATTATCCGAATCATCTCTTCTAAAAACTTGGGTGGCACGTCAAAAGAGCGACCGACAAAAGAGCGCCGACAAAAGAGCGACCGACAAAAGAGCGACCGACATAAGAGCGACCGACTTCATTACCTCCGCCTCTCTCCTCCTCCTTTTCGTTATCATCTCCTCCTCCTCATCCACAACTCCTCTATTTCATGTCATTTTCTTCCTCTTCCTTGTTCACTGCCATTCCTCCTTATCATATTCCTTATTTTTCTTCGCCCCTCCTCCCCCTCCCCTTCCTTATAATTTTCTCCTCCTTCTTCGTACTAGTTTTCGCCTCATCCTTTTCCTCCGTCCCCTCGTCCTCCCTCCTCCTCCTCCTCCTTTTCCTCCTCTTCTCCTCCTCCTCTTTCGTCTCATTTTCTTCTCCTTCTTTTGCTCCGCCATTTACGTTTTGTGATCTGCGCTACGCCTGTATACAAAAAGTCGGTTTCCCACGAGCGTCTGCTGAACTTTGTAATCTGGGCGGACTTTATACTCGGTTAAAGCTTCTGGAAGTTTGTGAAGATCAGTGTCAATAATGCAGAGAGACTTTTGTGATAGACGTTTGCTATAGCTACATCGGCACTGCTTCCTCATCACTATCATCATCGTCGTTATCATCATCGTCATCATAGTTGTCGTCATCATCATCATCATCGTCGAATTCGTATCTTCAGCGCCTCCACGTGACCCGATGCAGCTGCCCACATGGCCGGGGTCAAGCCCTTGTCGTCCGATCGGTCATAGTCCTCCTAAATGCCCTCCGTCATAGCCACCGTATCTCTCTTTCGAGAAGCATCGTGGAATCTTTCCGCTGATGACATTACAGCCCAACGAAACGAAACTGTAAACTATAAACCAGTTTACACTGTAATAAAACGAAGTTCATCTTTGTAGTGCATATTTAAAGGAAATTAAAGCCTATGATCAAATTCAGCATTTTTATGTAAATACATATCTCAGATGTATATACAGTCTGAGACAGAGAGACAGACATACATACAGAAAGACAAAGGCAGACAGACGGACAAATGGACAGACACGCAGACAGATTTACAGACAGATAGACGGACATACAGATAAGAATAGAAGAAGAAATATAGACAGACAAGTAGGCAGGGAGGAACAAATACATGCAATCTAATAATTCCAATAGCCCGGGGCCATTGAAGTTTTCAATTTAATAGCAGTAATAGTCAATAACTTTTATCGTGCTATGATTATTTGTTTTCCGCTGGTATGAAGTCGCAAATAGTAAAGACATTTAGAAGTTTCTGTTTAGCGACTCCTTGTCGTAACGAGGATGATTGGCGTCATCCTCCTCTGTTATTAAGGCTTCGGACTGGCACTACCCGATCGTAGGCAGTTTTCCGGTTTTTTTTCAGCATCTTGTAGCGGCCAATTAAGGCCGTCATCCTCGCCCATCGTCTATACGTAGTGTTCCAAGGAGCAGAGCTAACGATTAAGCGCATTTGCTGAATTTATAGTATCTGTAGTGATGTTTCTAAAGGTGTCTAAGACAACCACTGTATACTTAATTGTTAAGCAACAGCTTCTGACCGTGATGGACAGTTGACGTCATACCTACTATCTGGACCTCTGACATTTCAGCGCATTTTCTAAATTAATAGCGTGGAAATAAATTGTGTTAAAGGTGTCCAGGACCAGCACTGTATTAATAATTGTTCAACGATACCTATAATATTCTAATTAGAATTATTTCCATCTGCAGCTGTAGCTCCTGTTTAACGAAGCTGGGTCATAAGAGAGACAATTAGCGTCGCCCTCCTTCATCCAGATTTCAGACTGGCACCACTCGAGTATATGTTGATGACGTTCAAGCTGTTTATTCTCCAACCAGTTATTATTCTTCTTCAGCGTCGTCTTTATGAGAGAAAGTTGTTTGCCATTGCCTCGAATTTGATCTAATGCCTTCTTCAGTGGCAGTATCTAAGGTTTACAGCGGGGTCTAGTGTTGACCCGCGTGGTCAGAGGCTTCCGAAATCCACGTCATTCAACGTCGCGTTTATGACACTCGCTGCCTTTGAGAAGTCTATAGGCGTCACATAAATCGCTCCGTAAATGAAACGTGCACACTTACTTGCGCGCATATGTACATCAACTGGTGGCTTGTGCATTTTGAAGTCATCAGACTAAATATTAATTAGGGTCTATCTGTATCCATATTCAGTCTTTCTCTTCCTCTGTTTCGGAAATACCTGAAGTTCATTTTATTTGTTAGTGATAGCATTGACTTGGGTCTTGAGGGCCTCCGAATCGCCGATCAATTATTTTACGAAAAATCGCTATAGAAAAACGTTTACACTTACCTTTTTTATTGCCACAAATCACAATAATAATATAAATTATTTACACAAAAATCTTGAGCTACACATACAGAAATGTAATTGTTTTCGATAAATTAACAAGTGTATGTTTGCATACTATTTATGCTCAGAGTACACACCTTTAAATTGATAAGTAATAATAGTCCCAGAGTTTATAGGCTTAAAATAGTATATATTATCCTTTTTCGACAATCCAAGTGAGTTGATATTTTCACAATGTTTCTCGAAAAATGTATGGCCGATGTCAACGGTGGTAACCCGACAAAAGCGCGCAGGACAAATGCGCGCCGACAAAAGCGCGCCGACAAATGCGCGCAATGACAAAAGCGCGCAGGACAAATGCGCGCCGACGAAAGCGCGCAGAAAAAAATAATTTATAAAAGTGAAGTTTTCAAAACTGCGCACAAAATGTTACCAAGTCATCAGCGTTTACCGTTCTTTATTACGTACGCATCATAACATATCGCTTCATCGTTTTATATAGGCTACATAGCATTTTAATACCAATGTCCATGACAACTGCCATCAATCCAGGTTCCATTTGAAGTCTGCACAATAATTATTTTCATCAATCCACCTTCTATTTAAGCACGAATTATTATCATCAATCCAACTTCTATTTAAGGACGAATTATTATAATCAATCCAATTTCTGTTTAAGGACGAATTATTATAATCAATCCAACTTCTATTGAAGCAATAATTATTTTCATCAATCCAACTTCTATTGAAGCAATAATTATTTTCATCAATACAACTTCTATTTAAGCACGAATTATTATAATCAATCAAACTTCTATTTAAGGACGAATTATTATAATCAATCAAACTTCTATTTAAGCAAGAATTATTTTCATCAATCCAAATTCTATTTAAGCAATAATTATATTCTTCAATTGAACCATGATTTTGAACCATGAAATTGAACCATTCAATTTAAGCAACAAAATTTTTCATCAATCGAACTTTTATTTACACAAGAATTGGATGTTAATATCGTTTCACTTGTATGGATCTATGGAACCTATCAAGATACGCGGAACGTTACATTTTTTATAGCTGCGCGCTTTTGTCTTGCGCGTTTTTGTCGGGGTTGTTAACATTGCGCGCTATTGTCGGCGCGCAATTGTCGGCGCGCTTTTGTCGGCGCGCTTTTGTCCTGCGCGCTTTTGATACGGTGCCGTCAACGGCACTTGACAGCCGCATGATGTCGTTAATAAAACACCAACGCTACGAGTTATTATTATTATTAAGCTTATAGCTAAGACACCTTTAATTCGGTTTTCTCTAATTCTATATAGGCCTACTTTTCACTTCCAATATCGTTCCGTTCGTAAGGCTCACAGTTAAAATTAGTGCGTACGGATTAGGGGAAAATAGTTTCTTTAACAAATTATAAAGTCAACCTCAATGGTACTGTTAGCCGTAAGATGTTGTTGAACACTAACGATTTTTAGTATTTGCTGCTCTTACATGTGGGCATAAGTCCTTTTCAAGGAACTTAATAGTTATTTATTAAACATCCGTTTAAGGACATCATAATTATCCCACATCATATAATAATTATTTCTTAAACAGTATGCACGATTAATGAAACAGGTAGTTACGCTTTTAAACTGTTCGGGTATCTAACACACTCGATTATAAATGTTGTTAACTAAAACAGCATACACGAGCATATAATTATATATATATATATATATATATATATATATATATATATATATATATATATATATATATGTATTACAATTGTTTAAAGTTTGGTTTTAATATATTATTATTTAACTACAGTTCCCATATTCAAAAAGGGTATCAACTGATCAAAATATTTAAAGCCAGTGAGGATAAAAAGTTTAACACATCTTATAGCAACAAAGGCCGTTATTCTGAACAGTTCTCACCGTTCCTTTGTGGCATTAATCAACAAATCATTTGAACAAAATATTAGATATATACTGTGAGTATAAACTAATTTAAAGGTTTTTTAGCCAAGCATAATTATTATGGCTTTAAAAATTGTTTTACAATGTTTGACGACATCTTTCGTTGATGTCGACATTACCTTAAGGTTAAAGAAAGTTATAATTCGTTTTTGATCCCCTTAACATCACTTATTCACGGTTGTGTCCACAGTTTAACGGCAGCTTATGACAACATTGGCCGTTGCCGCCGACACAGATTAGTTTTGGCATATTACAGTTCTTTATCCGCCGCAGTCGCTGGAAAGATAGAAATCACGGCGCTTTACTGTCGCGGCGTGGTCTGTCCGAATGACCGATCGCTAGAGCGAAGGTTCCTTCCCGATGCCCGCCACCCCCTCCCTATCTTCCTCGGACCCATATCAGCTTTAATGAGCACACTGGTCGTGCACTGGCAGTGGGACGATGAGACGGCGAGGAAGAAGACTGGCCACGCACCCCCATATGCCGAGGCTGAGAATATTTAGTCGCCAACACTTCATACCCGTGTCTTGTTCGTCGTCTGATCTCTTGTAGCTTGTTCTAGGCACGGTATCTCCTAATAGACACAGCATCTGTAAATAAGCTGTAGCCTTACTCTCAACTTTCATGTAGCGTTTAAGAATTGTCGAATTTACGATTACAGCAGTGTTTGGCATAATATCAAGCCTATGCGCACTCTCGCACAGACACATTCGCGCACGCACAACAAACACATTCGAACATACACACCCATAGTCGCACACGTAGGCCTACTCCAATTATTAGCACACACATACTTTCACACACACACACACACACACACACACACACACACACACACACACACACACACACACACACACACACACACACACACACACACACACACACACACACACACACACACACACACACACACACACACACACACACACACACACACACACACACACACACACACACACACACCAGAGATGGATACGATTATCTAGAACTGCTAATCGATTAGAATTAGAATTAGCTCCTGAAATTTGCTGAAATCGATTAGCTAGAAGAGTTTGCTAATTCTAATTCTAATCGATTAGAATTAGAATTATCAGCAGCTAATCGATTAGCAATTAGAATTAGATATCGATAGTTTGATACAGTATATATATATTTGCTTCATGAATTTGTCAAAATTTAATCAAAGCACAACAAGTTACTACAGCAAGTTGCTGTAGCCTATTAACCCTAGGGCTACCAAGCTTTTTTTTGTAACACTGACTACCAAGGGGGGGTTTACCACCCCCCCTGGATTTCGTATTTGGTTTTACATATTATAACTTGTAATATAGCATTGGATTCAGCATTAATTTCTGCACAGAATGGTATATTTAGTTGTACATTATGTGAATGCACCTCGAAATTACATCACTTTTAACAACGGAACCCATTAATTAGCAATATTGTATATTATTGCGTACATTTTGTACTTTTTGGATAAACAAATATAAGATTATGTGTGTTTTGAAACTAATCTATGTATAAAGAAACACAAAATCATCCCTACACATGTTTATATAGTATAAATGTACATCCATACATATATATCCATACATATATATCGGTTTACGTTGTAATGCTGTATTCAACCATTTTCACACAGATTACGCGTATTATTATTTATTTTGATCACTTCCGGTATTCAAAAGACAAAGATGTAGGTATGCAAATGAAGCACTTCATTCCCTCTAAAGAATGGTATCTTTGTTTCTCTTCCAGGAAGACAAATGAATACACTACAAACAAAAAACTAAAGGGGAGTCCTTCCATTCAGCCATTTTTGACGCATATTACGCGTATTATTATTTATTTTGAGCACTTCCGGTTGTCTCAGGTCAACTCAGTGACCATAGAAATGTAGCCCCACATTCCCTCTATAGAATGGTAAAATTTGTGTCTCTTAATATTAAATGACGGATAAGATATAGTCGAAAATCTAGGGGGGAGGTGGTATCCACCCCCCCTGGTGCCTCAGGTATATTGGGTATAACTTTTGAACAGTGTGAGATATCATCTCACATTTTACCTCAAAACGTGTGTAAATGAACCTCCTACAGCTACCTAAAAGGTCCAATATTTATTCCATACGGAAAAAGTTTGAGATGAAAAAAACCTGGCCCACCCCCCCCTTGGTAGCCCGAGGGTTAAAATACATAAAGCTGTAGCCTATTACAATGCCTAAATCTGTAGCCTATTACAATACCTAAAGCTGCACAACTGTTATATGTGAGAATGGTCCACATACCAGCAGGCAACACCACATCGGTCAATACATGCTACAGTTATTGACACTGCTACTGCATAAGCTCACTATCACATTTTGCAATTATCATACATATCTTGAATCAGTGCATCACTTAGCCTATTGCACCTAGCGTTAACGACGTAGCCAGCAGAACTAAAATAATACGCGTTCCATGGCAGGTGAGGTTGCAGGAACACAGTGATGATTGAGACGAAGAACATGAAAACGTGCAAATCTTTCAGTGTTACATGAGCAGAATGGATATTTTCCGGTGCAGTTCTTTCCAGGGTTTATGGCGTCCAGGGTAGTAGACGTCGCCCTCCTACTTTCTCCAGGCTTTGGACTGGTGCTACAAGAGTAAGGGCAGTTTTCTCGGTGGAATCGTCGCTTCCCATTTAACACTCAGATATGCATGCACTGGTAGGTAAGGATGTTGTTGTTGTTGCTTGTGTTGTTATTCTTCTTCTGCTTCTTCTTCTTTTTCATCATCTTCTTCCTCCTTCTCCTTCTCCTCTTCCTCCTCGTCCTCCTCCTCGTCCTCTTTCTTTTCGTCGTTTTTTCTTCCTCCTCCCTCCCTCCTCCTCCTCCTCCTCCTCCTATATATCCTCTTCTTTATTCTCTTCTTCCTCCTCTTCTTCCTCTTCACCATCCTCTTCCTCATTTTCTTCGTTTTCTTTTTCCTCATCCTCCTCTTCCTCTTCCTTTTTTTGATTTCGTCTTTTTCTTCCCTTCCCCCTCTTCCTCTTCGTCTCTCTAGTCTGTTTAAAAATATTGTACAATGCGGAGTTAAGAATTATTTATAGCGTTGGAAATACACTATTTCAGGGTGTCTAAGCAGAGCTCACACTTAAGCAGTTTTTGTTCTATAATGGTATATTTTTTATTTTCCATTTTTATCGACCGTGCCTATAGACGCAGCTGAGCAACCTGAAATCGAGAGAAAACCCGACTGCTGGATTGGACCACCAGTTTAACGACATCTTACCGAATTGAAAGCCATCTATGTCGATAAAAGAAATTTTCTCATTGCTGTTATTCGAAACTGAAGGTGGATTTGCAAATACACGGTGATTCATTAAAAAACGTCCCCCTGCATATTTCACTGTAACTCCGTCAAATGGCATGCTATGTGAAAGAAATTTTAAAGGAAGACAGAGGAGTTATTTCTAAACATTAGGAAAGTTAAAGTTTATGTTCAGATTGACCCCTTTGGAAGCTACGCATGCGCGAAGACGAGTACGGCACTGTTTGACTGATTCATCAATGATGCGCTGATCCATTTCGTCCCATGCCTCCACAATTCGACTTCGCAACTCACTGACATCACATATTCGAGATCTGTAGACCTTCTCTTGCATGACACTCCATATCTTATAGTCCACTGGATTTAAATCAGGGCTGTTGGGTGGCCACAAAGTAGGCGGGATGAAATCAGGTGTTTCAGTTTCCAGTAACGCAACAGTGTCCCGTGCTCTGTGCGCAGGAGCGCTATCCTGCTGGAAGATGAAATACTCATCGGTAATGTCACGAATGTCTGGTAAAAGGCCCTGTTTTAGTATAACATCTCTGTATTATTGTCCATTGACCGTAATTTTTATTCTTTCTTAGAAATGTTATAGCATGTTAATCTTCTTCGGTAAACACCATTTTGTCGAGCTAGTCGTGACGTCATTAGTTTCGTCATTCGCGTTACGTCATTTTGGCTTTGAATGTGAAACAATTTATGTAGCACTTGGCTAGAGCATCAAGCGTCATTGTTCTGAAATTTCAATAAAATTGATGGTCCTCTACATCAGAGATGGGTAACTAATCGATTAGATGCTAATCGATTAGCTAATCGATTAGACAAACAGCTAATTCTAATTCTAATCGATTAGCTGTCATCTGAAGCTAATTCTAATTCTAATTGATTAGCAATTGCAGCTAATTGCTAATCGAAAATCGATTAGCTGATCGATTAGCTGTCTGAAAATTAAGCGTTCATTAAGAATGAGTTTAGTAATATTGAGTTTGAAGAATATACTTACTTACTTACTTACTTATCTGAAGGCTGTTTCAAACTTCAATTATCTGGTCATGGCTCTATGTCCATTCTGCTCATGTAACACTGAAAATCGTTCACGTTTTCATGTTCTTCGTCTCAATCATCACTGTGTTTATGCAGCCTCAGCTGCCATGGAACTTGTATTTAGTTCTGCTGGCTACGTCGTAAAAGCTAGGCGCAATAGGCTAAGTGATGCACTGATTCAAGATATGATAATTGCAAAATGCAATAGTGAGCTTAAGCAGTAGCAATGTCAATAACTGCAGCATTGTATTGACCGATGTGGTGTTGCCTGCCGGTATGTGGACTGTTCTCACATATAGCAGTTGTGCAACATTAGGTATTGTAATAAGCTACAGATTTAGGCATTGTAATAGGCTGCAGCTTTATGTATTTTAATAGGCTACAGCAACTAGCTGTAGTAACTTGTTGTGCTTTGATTAAAATTTGACAAATTCATGAAGGAAATATATACACTGTATCAAACTATCGATATCTAATTCTAATTGCTAATCGATTAGCTGCTGATAATTCTAATTCTAATCGATTAGCTAGAAGCTTTTGCTAATTCTAATTCTAATCGATTAGCAAATTTCAGGAGCTAATTCTAATTCTAATCAATTAGCAATTCTAGCTAATCGTACCCATCTCTGCTCTACATGAGTTATGCTAATTTATGTAGGGGGACGTTTTTAATGAATCACCGTGTATAATATGGATATCAAAGATAGCGAAGGGGTCGTCCATTAATTATGTCAACAAAATAGGGGGAGGGGGTTTGGAAAAAATTGACAGTTGTTGACAAAGGGGTGGAGGTTCAGTAAAAGTTGACGTCAAGAATTTTTTAAATAAATCGACACAGACCCTTCCAAATGGTATCGAAAACATTAAGAAATGCACAAAATGTATAAAGTGCTTAATGTTTAATACTACTAAAAGCTGGTAATAAACTAAACTCATATATTTTGAAATTCGAGATTGCATTTTTAGTGTAATTTTTTTAAATGATTCTACATGTATTGAGCCATTTTGTTTCTTTTTGTAGGGGGAGGGTTTGGGATTGTTGATATAATTTTTAGGGGGTCGTTCAATGTTTGACAGTTGTTGACAAGAGGAGGGGGTCAAAACTGCCTAAAATTTGTTGACATAATTAATGGACGACCCCGAAGACAGCGGTCGGTTAAAAAACATCTTAGAAGAAGTTGGGGGGGCGATAGCGCATTGGATAACATCTGGCCAAGACAGCAAGAGGTACCAAATTTGAGCCCCCTTTGGGCGGATATGCTTTGTAGGCTGCTATTAGCGCCGTTGTATTGCAGACTTTCTGTTCTGTTAGTAGTTAAGATTTAAATTTCATAACATGTAAATGTACAGCGCAGTTCGTTTGTCAGGCGCTTAATAAAGAAAAGATATTATTATTATTATTATTATTATTATTATTATTATTATTATTATTGGTAATAAATTATAGAATTGGCTATTTAACGACATTCTCGTTGACTTCGGTTGATTACCCAATAGAGGTTTATGATGATGATTCCATTTGTTTAACGACATCCTTTGGCTACTATGGCCTTTGACGTCTTTGTGTTTCTATTGTATTTCCTTTCTGTTTTGCCCATTGGCTCTTTTATTTCAATTCTCTATATTTTTTTCTTTCTCTTTTTTCTGTTTTTTTGGGGGGGCTTTTTTCTGACTGTTTCAGTATAGAGGTTTAACGAAAAATGAAGCATTTATAGAATTGGACTGACACGATTTAAAGGTGTTGAAGGAGAGCAAAAACAATTGTAACAGCAGCGCCCTGTTAAAAGACATCTCAATTGTGCCTGTGGTGAACATTGGCCTCACTCTAAATAAAAATTAAGTCAATTTTCTAAATATATTTTGAGTAGTTGTCGTCGACCTGAACTTAAAAAAACGATTTCCAGGCTGGAACAAAATAACTAATTGATTGTTATTGAACGTTAGTTAGTTAGTTGGTGCATATACTAGCGACACCACTTCATAACAAAGATGATTAGCGTCGCCCTCCTTTCTCTAGGTCTGTGACTGTCATGCACCAAACAACGAAAATAATATTATTGAGTATTGGACGACAAATGCAGCTGTCATAAACACATCTTGGTTTCACGAATACCTTGCATGAAGGCAGTGTAAGTTGAGACGTATATATTGCGATGGAAAAGGGCGATTTAAAGGTGTCTAAAAGAAACAAACTCTTTGTATTTATTTGTGGCTGACACACTGATTTACTTTAGCCACATCTTGATTGTAATTGTAATCGAACATTTATATAGCGCCGCTCAAAAATCAAAAGCGCTCTCGACCTGCTTCAGTGCCTGCGTCAGGGAACAGGAAAGTCTTAAGGCGTCTACGGAACGGGGAAGATGAGATGGCTAGTAACTCAAGGCGAAGAAACTGGGGAAGAGAGCTCCCAGCTGATGGGCCAACACGGGCAAAGCACCTAGAGTGGGCCGTTCATATTAATTATGATTATGACATCTGATGCTATCAAAATAACACTTATTATCAGTTTTGACACATAAGTGTAAAAGTAAAATCGTTTTTTATTACAGATTTCAGCATATTTGACAACGTTGTTCTGAAAATTAATGAAATTCATAATCTTCTTTGTCTGAAATGTTTAAATCTTTGAGGACAATTTATATTGTTATCAACCGTGTCATGAACAATTAGAGATTGGATTGGATCCACAGTTTAACGGCAGCTTATGACATCATAGGCCGTCGCCGCCGACAAAGATTATTTTTTTGGCATATTACAGCTCAGAAAGTCTAATTAGAGGTTGAAACGAAAATTGGTTATTTATAGAATCAGATTGACCCGATCCAAAGGTGTTTAAGGAGAGCATTATAAATAATTGTAGCAGCAGCGCACTGTTCAAAGATATCTTAATAATGCCTGTGGTCGACATTGGCCTCACGTTAAGGACAAATTAAGTCAATTTTCTAAACACATTTTGAGTCGTTGTCGTCGACCTCATCTGCAAAAAAACATTTTCACGATGGAATAAAATTACTAACTGATTATTATTGTTCGTTAGTTAATTAGTTGATGCCAAACGACACTGCCTTAGCAAAAATGATTAACATTGCCTACCTTCTTTTCCCAGGTTTGGGACTGGCACTTGAAGCTTGAAAATTGAGCGTAAAACGACAAAATGAGAATTTAACCTTCGCAGAGAGGGGAGAGGGGTAAATAATTACCCCAGGGGTGTTTGGATCATGATTGCAGAGCAACTGTAGGCAGGTATAATTTGACGTTCCATGTGTTTACAAGTTAATAACTGTGACATATTCTGACACCAAAGCCAGGAGAACGTCATATTGTGGGAAGAAGATTTTTGAGTCCAAAGTGTCCTGGGGTACAAATTTACCCTCTTTGTCCTCGACGTCGTTATTTATTCGTTCATGGTGAATATGCATTTTTCAAAGATATTTTTCAAAAGTAACCTGTAATCAGAAATAAAATACTGAATCTACCGTGGAATTCAATTTCAATAGTTGCAATACTTTTGGGAGTGCACTTTCCAAGATGGCGGCCAAGATGGCCGCCAAACACAGAAATATGCATATTTCACCTCATAGGTATGCTACAAATGACAAATGAACCTTCCAATTTCACAGTTGAGAGGTCAGGGAATCCATTTATCGTAGTGAAAATAGTCTGTCAATACCACTCTCCAAGATGGCAACATGGGCCAGAAATATGATAGGCTACAATGACAAATGAACGTTCCAATTACATAGTTCAGAGGTCAGGGCACTTATTGTATGAGAATAGACTGTCAATGCTACTTTCCAAGATGGCGGCCAAGAGCCAAAATATGCAAATATTCAATTTCAACTCATAGGTATGCTATAATGGCAAACGAACCATCCACTTTCATAGTTCCGACTTCCGAGGTCAAGAAAACCATTTATCGTAGTTAGAATAGACTGTCAATACCACTTTTGAACATGGCGGCCAAGATGGCCGCCAAAACACAGAACTGTATGCATATTTCAGCTCATTGGTAGGCTACAATGTAGGATCCTGAGTGGCCGAGTGGGTTGGTTCCCGCTCGTCACGCCGGCGCCCCGGGTTCGCTTCCCGGTCGGGTCGGTTTATCATAGATTAATTTCTCGGATCTTTACTGCGGGTGGCTCGGTCGCATTATAAACGTGGAGTAAAATACAACACACAACACAACGCAATATACTGGGACGCGGTGGTATAGGGGGGTATGTTCGGTGCCTTCGGGTTCGAATCCAAAAAAAAAATGCCGCCGCGTAGGGACCCTGGGCAAGTTCTTCACTCGCAATTGCTCATGCGCTTCGGCGTGAAACTCCGATTCAGCGTTCGCGCAGTAGTCGGGAGCGCCTCTGAATGGGAAATCTGGTAGGGGCGCTATAACAAGTGTTCAAATACAATACAATACAATGACAAATCAACCCTCAAATTTCATAGTTCAGAGGTCATGGAATCCATTTATCGTAGTGAGAATAGTCTGTCAATGCAACGTTTTAAGATGTCGGCCAAGACACAGAAATTTGCGTATTTCTGTGTTTGGCGGCCATCTTGGAAAGTGATATTGACAGACTATTCACACTACGATAAGTGGATTCCTTGACCCCGAAACTATGAAAGTGGTGAGTTTATTTGTCATTGTAGCTTACCTATGAGCTGCAATATGCATACTTCTGTGTTTGGCGGCCATCTTGGCCGCCATCTTGGAAATTAGTATTGACAGACTATTCTCACTACGATAAATCGATTCCTTGACCCAGGTACTATGAAAGTGGAGGTTTCATTTGTCATTGTAGCACACCTATGAGCTGAAATATGCATATTTCTGTATTTTGGCGGCCATCTTGGCCGCCATCTTGGAGAGTGGTTTTGACAGACTATTCTCACCACGATAGATCGATTACTTGACCTTGGAACTATTAGAATTGATACTTCATTTTTTATTGTGCCTTACCTATGATTTGATATATTAAGAATTACTTTGGGGTAAAAGATTACCCCTCTTCGTCCTCCGTGTATCGTAAAATGTCTTCGTCCTACGAGGATTAATAAACGTGTTTTCAGTACTAAAATAATGGGATCGCTTTTATTATTAATCCAATATTTAACGACATCCTATAGCTACAAGGCTGTTGACGTCTTTAAGTTTTTGATGTATTTCAGTTCATTTTATTGTAATGTTCTCATAAGTTTTCTTTCTCTTTTCTCGTCTTTGATTCCGTTTCTGATTCTGATAGGATGTTGACGTATTTAAAGTTTCTGACGGATTAAGTTCATTTTCGTATACTGTCTGTCATCAGTTTGCTTTCTCTCTTCTTGGCTTGGATTCCATTGCTGACAGGATGCTGCGATTTGACAGGCGATTGCTGTCGATCTCTCATTCATATAAATCATTATATACTGATTTCTCGTCAATCTTATTAACAATATTTTATAAAATATCACATTGATCTATCGCTGTAAGGGAGAGACTTATATATAGCGATGCAAATACGCGATATAAAGGTGTTTAAAATAAATATACTCCTTGCATTTACTTGGGGCTGCCACATTTCTTTACTTTAGCCGCATCCTGATTGAATTCATCGTCAAAATACATAATATATAAATTGGACGGTATGTCCCATAGGGCGTCATTCAGCCCGCACCAGAGTCTCAAGTCTGTAGCGCTCGTGAATAAGCTGGAGCCCTGCTTTTAGCCTTAGAGTAGTGCTTTATAAATTGGGAGTTTGCGATTAGTTTAGGGTGGCTATCGGGGACGATTTAACTGACTAAGCCTAATAACATGTAATGGATCGGCATCCTGCCCGCTCTTATTCAAATTACAAGCCAGAGGTGGTTTAGGGTAATGGTAAAACGCTAGAATGAAGAGTAGAAGATCAGTACGGACGCGGGATCGCTTCCCGCTACCCTCCCAAAGGTGTAAAAAATGTAATGTAATTCCCGAAAGTTCCGAAAAGTATTGCTCCACGGCAGAGATGGGCAAATTACACAGTGAAATGTAATTGAATTACAAATTACTTGGGAAAATGTAATTGAATTACAAATTACAAATTACTTTAGAAATTTTGGGGAAATTACAAATTACAAATTACGTAATTTCAATTACATCAAATTACAAATTACATGCATAGTTGGGATCAAGAAATTCAGTCAGGAAACACATGCTTTGTTTCCACTGTTCATTTATATTCGAGTGTTTGAAACTGTTTATTTAATATTCTGTAAGAAGTAGCAACTGTTCGAACAGGTTATCCGATAATCGGCATCTGTTTGACTTTACAATCATGCTTTCAAAACTATAATGAGTTTGCGTACCAGCACAGATGAAGAAAGTGCAGAATTAAATTGTATAAATAATATCTTTAATTGCAGATGTCTGGTCTACTAAACACAGAAGTTAGGATACATGGGAGTAACCTGTCACTGGATCGATGCATGTGCATTTGAGCGAAGCTCAGTTGCCTTAGCATGCAGACCTTTTGTTGGATCACACACGTGTGATGGAGTAGCGCAACTCATCTATGTAATACATTATGATCTCGGTCTGACACATGACACAATTGTTGCTACTACTTCTGACAATGACTCCAATTTTGTTAAGCATTCAGAGTTCAGTGTTACTATTTTTCATTCCAGAAATACTATAGTGAAGGTGATCAAGATAAGGAAAAGATGCTTTCAAAACTGGTCTGGTTGTGGAGTCTCTGGTTCTAGTTTGTCCAAAGTAATTTGATTTTACAGATGTAATTTGAAATTACAAATTACGTGAAAAAATGTAATTCAATTACAAATTACAAATTACATTGCTCCAGACCAACAAATTACAAATTACCAATTACAATTGTAATTCAAATTACGTAATTTCAATTACACCAATTAAATTACTGCCCATCTCTGCTCCACGGTGATTTTCCCATTCCATTTATCACTTTGTTCAACTGTACCAATTTTCAGACCAATTGAAAAAGGTTAAGCCTTGCCCCCGGCACAAAAATGTTAGAATATGTGAAAATATGCGAATTTGCTTTAAAAATCGGCAATATCATGGATGCAAAAGTAATTATTTTCATGATGATTAACTTCTTTTGTGAACTATTGTATGCAGAGGTGTAGTATTGGTACTTGTACTTGTACTCAAGTGCAACTTGAGTACAGTCTTTAAGTACTTGACCTTGTACTGGAGACCTAAGTAAGTGTACTCGTACTTCAGACCTAAGTACTTGGACACAAATGACATTTCTACAGGTACTTCGGATAATTTACCAGTAAGAGAGAGAGAGAGAGAGAGAGAGAGAGAGAGAGAGACAGACAGACAGACAGACAGACAGACAGACAGACAGACAGACACAGACACAGACACAGACACAGACACAGACACAGACACAGACACAGACACAGACACAGACACAGACAGTTTTGACTCATAAATTCTGTAGAAGAGATGTTGTTTTCTCAATAACATCAGCAAAATAGTCGTCTTTGGCGCCGTGCCTGTTTACGTCGTTCAGTAATTGGGCAATTTTGCGTTCTATTCTTCACGAATAATTATAAACTTTGAAATGAATCAGCTTAAACCGCTTACGAATGAACTCAAAACACAACAACGGTCAGTTTTAAATCTCCGATCGCAGTAATTTGCATACGAAAACAGCCAACTAACCAATCATGGCTGGCATAGGCTGTCACGTGACGCGTTTGACCTTGGGAAGGCCGTTTTGTGCATATTATTTATTCATCTTTTGTAGGTTAATTCAATTTCTACCAATCCTGATGCTCGCTTCATTATGTAGACCAAACCCTGACCTTTCTAGGGATATATATAACTTTGATGGTTTCCCATGCGTCGACTCCTAATGCAACCCTTTGAAAAACGGGCAAAATCATGTTTATTTGCGCTATTCTTATACGCAGTGGTCATTAAAACTCTCAGTTTTCTAGAGAAACAATTAATTTTAAGGCTTTATTTGATACCTATAATATTTTAAAGATATTTAACTCTTGAATTTGATGAAAACTAAATTTGCGCAAAAGAGTAAAAATCCGCAGTTTTTGGCTTGTTTCTCGTAAATTAACGTTGCCGACAAGTGCCTAGTTTTGGGATAGCGGGTCACAAATGATATAGTAACTGGCATTTCAGCTAAATTATATCTTATATATAGCATCAGATAAGTACGATTTAAAGGTGTCTAGGAAAAGCCGAAGAATGTTCGTAGCAACGACGTGTCTACCGACATCTAACGTCTAAAAGGACCGTTAGCGTCGAATTTAATTACCATACCTCACAGCAAAGTATTCTTGTTCGTCGCATAAGCTGTACATACGAGGTGTGTGTAGCTTTTGTTTAACAAAGCTCTGTCATAACAAAGATGATTAAAGTAGCCCTCCTCCTTTCTTCGGTCTTTGGAATAGCACTACCAGTGTAGGCCTACAGCGATGGATAGATCCAGAGTTTAACGACATCTTGTGACAAAATCATTAGCGTCTCCCTCCTTCTTCATCCAGTCTAGGGACTGGCACTGCCTGTACTAAAGCACGAACGTGCAGTGGTGGAGTTATAAACAAATGTCGGGTGTTTGAAAACGGTATTCTTTAGCCAAAATAATTCTGATCTACATTTGATGAGAAAATCCGAAGATCATTTGCTATTGTCAAAGAACAAGTATTTATTGCACTTTTGAGTACGAGTAGTCACGGAGTTAAAGATGATTAGAGTCATCCTCTTTATGTATTTAAGCGTCGGACTTGCACTCCCAAATAACGGCATTGCAGAAGTTTTAAAGACGTTGACTTTACCTCAAGACTCGTAAAGTCCGATTACATGCTGTTGGTTCTGAAGCCCGTAACAAAAACCATCCGAAAAATACCGGATTGTTTAGGTCTTTCTTCAGATAAAACAATGTTTAGAAAGATGATTTCTTTGCTATGTTGTCTATTTGACAGTTACATGTAATAATTGAAGTGGTCTCCAGAATGATTTTCTACTGTTAACATAAACCGGCGTTTGATAAAATGAGTTTATATAGCGGCGGCAATCCTCTGTTTAGGGTGTTTAAGCAAGACAAACGCTTAGACACCTTAAACAGATGATTATCATAGCTTCTCGGCCTTTTGGCTAAGATCAAAGTGTTTACACTTTGTCAGTTGAACTGTTTGTACTTTGACAGTGCCAGTCCCAAGCCTGGATGAAGAAGGAGGGCGACACTAATGATCTTTGTTATGACACAGTGTCGTTAAACTGAATCTACTAGTACTACTACCATAATTATCTAATTCGGAAAATAACTTCTATTGACGTGAACGACTTTTGTTACCATACGATGTCGTTTAACTTTGTAGCAATCCAACCATCCAGCCGTAATAATTTCATTTGTAATGTATCATACGTCAAAACAAAATTATTAACGATCTGTGAGTAGTTGCTGTTTAATGACGCTGTGCTATATCAAAGACGATTGGAGTAGCCCTCCTTCATTATATAGGCTTGTGATTGGCACTACCACAGTAAGGGTAGATCCAGATTGAAGGCCAGTATATAGGACACTGGAAGTAGACATACGGTACTTCTGCAGTATTACTAAACACGTTTGCGGGTGGGTGGTTTTTCTGTTTAACGACTAGCTGTGTGGTAACAGAGACCATTAGCGTCGCTCGCCTCCTTTATCCAGGCTTGGGACTGGCACTGTCAGAAAGCAAACAGTGGCGGAGTTGTTTTTCAACAAAATTAATTACAGCGTAGGAAAGAAAGAATATAAAGGTGTTACTAGCGGCGATGATTATGTCGTAGCCATGAAACTGAATCTTTTATACATTCCAGAAGAATTGATTTAAAGGTGTCCAAAGAGATAACATTAGCCGTAGTTATAACTACTGAAGGATTCCAACGTCAGCTACGGCTACTTTTGTTGACTTACATTACAATAGTGTTTAGGATCCTGAATGGCCGAGTGGGTTGGTAGCCCGCTCGTCCCGTCGGCGCCTCGGGTTCGCTTCCCGGTCGGTCGGTTTATCAGGAGTTAAATACGTTTGCGGAAGTCATTATATAGACCTATAATGGAATATTTTTGTTTTACGGGTGTCTAGCTGAACCTGTTGTGTGTCACGTTCAAGTACTGTATTGTATTGTATCTAAAGATTTATATAGCGCCTCTCTCAGAATAACTATTCAGAAGCGCTCTAAGCACGAAAACCCCGGGGAAAAGAAACGTCTTTAAAGAACGAGAGACCAAAGAGGAAAAACTAGTCATTAGTTTAGCCCTTAATGAGGGGGGAGGTCATTCCAAGTAGAGGACAGCAAATGCCCGGCGTTGAGCCAAGGCAGTCCTAGTCCTAGGAACAAAAAGATCTAGCCAATCAGCAGAGCGCAAGGAACGAGATGAGGTCGCAGATAACGGCTAATGTTAACAACGCATTTTTCCTACCAGGCGTTTCCGGTCGAGCGGGAATTGATTAGGGGTCACTCGCTATCCCAAAACTAGGCACTTGTCGGCAACGTTAATCTGGTTTCGCGAATGTCTCGCAATCTTATGAAGATGGAGTGGAAGGAAATGGCACGAAAGGGTCATGCAAAGGTCATTCAAAGGAGTCTTCATCTGAGGGAGAATTTGACAGCTGGCGATTGAAGGTTATTAAATTGTCAAGACAGACATGCACGCAGACAACAGATAGAGACTGACAGATACACGGCCAGATAGACGAATGGTCGGACTGACGTATAGCCAGACTGACAGACATGGAAAGACAGAGACAGACCGAGACAGATGGAGAAAGGCAGACGTAGAGACGGTAACAGAAAGGCGAAGAAAGGCGCCGAGGCAACGAGAGGGATAGTTGGTTTATAACGTTCTTGTGGCCAGAGATAAAATTATCTGTTCGATTGTGATATTTCATTTATTACATTAACCCACAGAGCAATAATAACCCATCCACCACTGGCTTTATAAGATTTTAAAAGATTTTTCCCTCGTGTGGGGCTACATAAATCCTAGTGACGCACGGTAGCTGATCGGTTAGAGCGCTCACTTTAGACACCTTCAAAACGTTTCTCTGCAACGCTAGATAAGTACTAGACGAGCTAATTTTACGTGGTTTTTATCTTACGTTTGTGATTGTGTAAGGTTGATGTGAATGGTCCTGGCCACTGATGTGTATTAATACTACTGGATTGATAAAGCTTCGGCTATTGGTCTATGGCCAACGGCAAATCACACGCGGCTTCCGGTCAGGGCAGCGAGGCTTTGTTTGGCCTGAGTTGCCCCAGTGAATCCTGGGATTTGCCCCGATGAATCCTGGGATTTGCCCCAAAGAAGCCTGAGATTGTCCTGACTGAGCGATAATCCGAACTTTCAGAGCCCATTAGCTATCCAGTAACTATTAATAGAGATCACTGGTCCTGGCAACCATAAGATGTCGTTAAACAAAGGAAAGTACTAGCCTGATATTGGTTAAACACCTTTAAAACGTTTGTCACTTGGGTTATAATTATAGGCACGGGACAAGCTTGTTTATGTTGTTGGCTTCGCATTATGTTTTGTATTTAATATACGGTGTACGTCAATTACCCAGCCATACAATGGAAACCATTATAGGATATTGGTTAAAGCGCTCGCCTTGTAACGGGGAGAGTACGAGTTCTGGTCTCCTCCTCTGAGATGGTTACTGTTTAAGAACAATGAGCAAGTCCTTCACTCAATCAGTAAGTAGTAGTAGCAGTAGTAGTAGTAGTAGTAGTAGTAGTAGTAGTAGTAGTAGTAGTAGTAGTAGTAGTAGTAGTAGTAGTAGTAGTAGTGAGTAGTAGTAGTAGTATTAGTAGTAGTAGTAGTAGTAGTAGCAGTGAGTAGTAGTAGTAGTAGTAGTAGTAGTAGTAGTAGTAGTAGTAGTAGTAGTAGTAGTAGTAGTAGTTGTTGTTGTTGTTGTTGCTGCTGCTGCTGTTGTTGTTGTTGTTGTTGTTGTAGCAATACAAATATTAATAAAATGATGATGATGATGATGATGATGATGATGATGATGATAATAATATAAATAATAATAAACAATAATAATAATGGTAATACAAAGTTCAAATTTCGAGTTGCGCTAAAACACCTTTTGAACGTTTTCACATATTGTTATATATAAATTTATATATATATATCTTTGCGCATGTTATTTTGGTATTTAAGGTCTTCGTAACGAAAAAATACTAATAAGATGATGATGATAAACGAGAATAAAGAAGAATAATTATGAAGAAAAAGAGGAAGAATTTGTAGCGAAATATAACTTATCAAATCTATTGTTAGCTTACTTAATTAATTATTGAAACAGCAACTAATATACATTAGAGCTACAGAAGCAGTAGCCTATGTATCCCTGTATAATTGTACGCGGAGAGAGAGAGAGAGAGAGAGAGAGAGAGAGAGAGAGAGAGAGAGAGAGAGAGAGAGAGAGACAGACAGACAGACAGAGACAGAGACAGAGACAGAGAGAGACAGAGAGACAGAGAGACAGAGAGACAGAGAGACAGAGACAGAGACAGAGAGATGGTAGAACCATTTGTAAGGTCATACTCTGAGGGGTTTTGCCAGCACGCAACAGAGACGGTGAGAGATTCTATGAACATCACTAACCTCTGTCGACCTCTCATCGACTTCATTCGATGGCGTTGGATACGGAGACAGGAGAAGAGAATTGGATGGAATTGTGTCAGAAGCGATGGATGAAAGGATGCGATGAAGGTGGATAAAGGATGGAGAGAGGAGGAGGAGGAGGAGGAGGGAGGAGGAGGAGGAGGAGGAGGAGGGAGGAGGAGGAGGGAGGAAGAGGAGGGAGGAGGAGGAGGAGGAGGAAGGGAGGAAGAGGAGGAGGAGGAGGGAGGAGGAAGAGAGGAGGAGGAAGAGGAGGAGGAGGAGGAGGAGGAGGCGATGGAGATGGAGATGTTGCGGTGGAGGAGAGGCAGAGGGTTGGATTAGAGAAGCGGGGTGAAAGTAAGATTGAGAGAAAGAGACAGACAGACAGAGACAGAGACATAGACATAGACAGAAATAGAAGCAGAGACAGAGACAGACAGAGAAATAAAGAGACAGAGACAGAGACAGACAGAGACATACAGAGACAGAGACAGAGACAGAAACAGAGACTGAAATAGAAGCAGAGACAGAGACAGACCGAGACAGACATAGAAATACAGAGACAGAGACAGAAACAGAGACAGAGACAGGCAGAGGACTGGAAAGATTATTAGCAGTATTTAGATAGTTAATATTAATAACAATTCATTGGTTAATCCTCTCGTCCAGGTCATCAATCGAAAGTGGATGAAATTCGATCGGTAATCAGATCAATATTAGGAAGATCAATAAGTTGGACGAACGATTTGAAAAGGTAAGTCTTCGGTCGAGAACGAAACCTAGACCCAACAAACAAGAAAACCCTTTCACCAATATTAGCTTCATTCATCCATCCACTCATGCACCCACCCATGTTAAATACCACCCATTCCAAACACCAACCACCCTGCAGAAAGCCACCCGAACCGCTAATCGAAATCACTCCTACTCTCCAACCGGCAACACCCAACCAGCTATACAGATCTCAAGCACCTCACATCCCACGCACCCACGCATCCCAAATGGCTACCTAACAAACACCAGCCCATCAATAGCAACCCATCCGAATCACCAACCCACCCATCCTAAACACCCAACAACCCATCCCAAACTCCTACCCATCCCACAGAAAAACCCAACCATTCCAAACACTAACCGATCCCAAACTTCCACCCATCCCTTTCACCCACCCATCTCAACACCCACCAACTCCAAACACCAACCCACCCATCCCAAACACCAATCGATCACAAATACCCACCCGTCCCTAACACCCACCAACCTATCCCAAGCCTCAACCCATCCAAACACCCACCCATCCCAAACCTCCATTCATCTGAAAACACTCTTCAACCCATCCCGAACACCCACGCACAAACCCAATCCCCGCCCATCTCAAACAACCACCCACCCATCCCAAATCTCCACCCATCCCAAACACCCACCCACCAACCCATTCACCCACACACCCTCCCTCCCACTCATCCACCCATCCATCTCGTCGAGCCCTGACTCCGCATCCATCGACCAACCACCATCTGTCCAATCGTCCGCTGGGCGTCGTCGCCACACTCTCCCTCCCAGTGGCTCCCTCTGCCTTCTCCGTCTAGTGACGATCGATTCCTACTGCTTTAATTGCACGGAAATTGTCAGCGGAGTCTCTTTCCTCCATCCATGGCACCAACAGCCACCACCAACAGCATCTGCAACTCAACTCAACCATCGGATGCCGTTGCAGAGGCGGGATTTGTATCGACGTANCTCATTGTGCTTCGTTCAGTTGCGTATTGCTAGATTAACAGGGAGAAGAGGATTGGAGAAAAAGGAGGAAGAGCAGAAGGAAAAATAGGAGGAGGAGTAGGAGGAGGAGACGGATGAAAGTAGGAGGAGGAGGAGGAGGAGGAGGAGGAGGAGGAGGAGGAGGAAGAGGAAGAGGAAGAGGAGACGGAAGAGGTGGAGGAAGAAGTGGAGTAAGAAGAGGAGGAGGAAGAAGAGGAGGAAGAAGGGGATGAGGTAGAAGAGGATGGGAAGAGGAGAAGAGGATGAAGCGGAGGATGAACAAGAGGAGGTGGAAGAGGCGGAAGAAGAGTAAGGAGGCGTTATGGAAAGGGGCAGAAAGACGGGGTAGTAAGAGGAGGAGGGGCAAGAGGAGGAGTGAAAGAGGAGGAAAAGGAAGATGAGGAACTGGAAGAGGAATAAATGGATGGAGGAGGGATAAGAAAAATAGGAGCACGGGAATAGTATCATAATTATCGTTATCATGGGCGCCCGCAGGAATTTTTGCAGGGGGGCAACACCATGTGGCACAAAAATCATTTTGGAAGGAATACATACATACATACATACATACATACATACATACATACATACATACATACATACATGCATACATACATACATACATACATACATACATACATACATACATGTATGTACATATGCATGCATGCATGCATGCATACATACATACATACATACATAAATACATACATGGCATGCATACATGCATGCATGCATTATGTATGTATGTATGTATGTATGCATGTATGTATGTATAATAGAGCACCTTTGAGCCACCAGAGGGTGTAAACCTGACTGCAAACTCGTTGCAATTATCGATTCACTTAGATAGGTCCCTGCCTTACTGTTAAACTGTCCATCTCCAGTTCGGCTACGTTTTGACCTAGGTCACTGAAACTAATTTCTTCACGTTCTACCGAGGTTTAGTCGAGCGATTGTCTGGAAATTTGAATTCTTTTACAGAATCTTTTGCACAAATTCGTTAGACAGAACAAAGGGTTACGGGATGTAAGACTAAATCAGAGGAAAATTTACTTTCTTCGGTAACTAAACTTAGTGGTGAATATAGAGAACTGTAAAGTACGTTATTCAGAATAGTATTGTCACTCACCATTTATAAAAGGTAGCCGAAATATAACCTACTTATAATATCACAAAGCGAGCATGTCTGCATGATATCCACAAAGTATGTCTATAAAGCCTGCTATGTTGAGACCTGCGGCCAGAATTGATGCCTATGTCAGCAATCTCTGTTAAATAGTACTTTTAAAGTAAATGTCTCTGGTATGGTGAACAGCCTATCGCCTATTCTTCCAATTCCACGGTACAGGACTACTAAGTACTACGGTTCTATTTGCATGCTGTATTCGGCCCAGTGTAGTCGCTATGATCCATTCACGGAGATGCAAATAGAACTCTGCGCCCCTTTCCAAAGTCTCAGAAGTCACAACAGCCACCAGCCACTAATAGCCAACAGACACGTCTATCTCCATCCTTATTTGTCCTATGCTATCAGCCCATTGATGCCACCTTTCGGCCTTCCCCCAACTCGGCGGCCTAAGCTAATGTCTGGGGTCTCATCCTCGGCTTCTCGTTCCCTGAAGTCGTTTCTCTGTCCCCGGGGGGCCGGGGCTTCTGCACTGACAGCGCCTCTTAATAGTCCAAACTACGAGAGGCGCTTTAGAGATGTCCAGATAAGATACGATTCGATTGAAGTGTCAAAATATCAAGCTGGATTTCACCCACAAATGTGTGTGCCATTGATGTCTCATATATACATGTGTATATGTCTAATAGTATGCTTACGTTCAAAGTTCTCCTTGCAAGCAGCTTAAATACTCATACCTTTGTGCTCTCAATCGCCCCACGCAACCCTACACGGACCAGACATGGAATACACCCGTAATTAACTTCGCTTGCCATGTGGTCAGCTGCCAAACCATCCGTCACTACATGCTATAATAAATCAATGTCATGCTGTTTAACTGATGATCCGGTGTCTTTACCTCAGTGTACGATTTGTATAAGTCACCATTAACATGATCGTTATTGTCATTATTAGAAATTAACTCAGGATGGGTCATTCTAAACACCAGGATTCGAACCTGCAACTCGTGGTTTCCTGAATCTCGTTGGTATTGCCAGTGCGCAAACTAATTGGCCTGGCGGTATTTTTTACGTCACCCCGGCATCCGCATCGATTTCTCTGCCTCTGAATCTTCCATCAACCAACAACGTCAGACTCCGCATCAAAGTCTGAAGCAACTCGAAGCAGATGATGAATGGTGCGCTGATGAAGGCGAGGGACCAGCAGCGGGGAAGCATCTTCGGTCATCCCACGCTGTCTGTCTAGACTCTGAACCGAAGTCAGAAACGGTTAATGAATGCGACGCTAATGTATAAAATTAATCAATTGTTAATTTCAACCACAGGCGCTCGTGATCTATGGAATTCCTTTAAGTCAGGCAGATTAAACGGGGTATAGTTCTGACTTCCGAGTGGTTTTTTTAGGAAGTACGCAGTATAAAATATTTCTGTAGATACATATAGCAGTACATGATATTGCATGTGATGTAAAATAAGAAGTGTAGCTCATCAGAATTAAGGCGTAATTTATTTCCAGTTTAATATAATATTTTTAATTGTATAAAAAATCCTAAATATTTGGCTGATGATTGGCAATAATGTTTTCGATGTTGGTGTTGATTGTAAAAATGATGACGCTATAAGTAGGCTATATGCAATTATAAGGGCGCCTTTCAATATTAATTATTTTCTTAAACAACAAAAATCCTAAATATTTTGCTGCTGATACTACTACTAATACTTCTACTACTACTGTCGATGCTACTACTACTGACTACTACTAAAATAATAATACTCTCATATATTAATATTATTCCTTTCCATTATGTAACCACAACTGTTACTACTACTACTATTACTACA
>JACEVL010000145.1:1485982-1500982 GCA_020284085.1 Aporrectodea caliginosa
AACTTGTAAGTAGGGTATAACCGATTCTTGAATCGGAAATAAATTTGTGCCAATTTTTTAATCGGAATCCACGCATCCCAGGGCTACTAATCCGATTACCAAAAGATGTAATTTTTTGACGAAACACAATTCCCTTTTTCATTAATACAAAAATAGTAACCTTTTTTCGCGATCTCCTGCGGTAATATTTAATCTTCGACTTTGAAAGCCCGTGTAAAAATAATAATAAAATCGTGAGTCGACGTATCATCAAAATGACAGTCGAGCTTTTAAGTTACAAATAGTGTCTAGCACCAAATAAAAATGAATATTACCGATTAATCGGATCTGAATCGGCGAAAAAGCAGGTAAACTAATCGGAGTCGGAAATCGGCCAAATATACCAATCGGTCTCACCCTACTGTACTATAAGGTCGACGTCAACGGCCCTAGTCGCCATAACGTCGTTTAAAGAAGGATGCTACTAATAATATTTATGATAATCGTAGACACCTTCAGATAGCTTTAAACTAAAGAGATATATTTAACATTATTTTTAGTTTAAACGTTAGCTCCCAGATCTCTCATTATAAGGTGTCGACGTCAACGGTCATGGCAGCCGTAACACGTCCCTAAAAAATGGAAACTACTTATCATTATTATATAGCGCGAAGATTCGTTTTATGTAAGTAAGTAAGTAAGTGTGTTCTCTATTAAACGCTGGCGAACGCACGGCGCTGTACATACAAAGTTATACAGTTATCAAATAGTAGCGGAAAAGTTAGTAAATAGTAAACTAAAAAACACTATGGCCTAGCTGTACAACATCCTAGCCAGGAAACCGCGCCTGGTGAGGGAATCAAATCTAGAAAGAACACGGTTATGTGAGCGTGGGCGCAGATCGTGACCAGTATATAGGACAGGGGGTAGTAGGTAATGAAGGATATGTCCAGGATTATTTAAGATATTTCTAAAAAGGTCTTGGTCGGCTTTTTTACAGAGTTCCTCAAAGGTAGGGAAAGATTTGTTGCCTGAAGATCTCGTTAAACAATTGGATCTCCCCACAGTTTTCGAATTTACAGGTTGCTTTACAAATGTATTGTCCAATTTACAGACACTTAATCAACTGTCTTCATTGTCTATCAATTGCTGGAGATTATTGACGATATAATATTATTAGAGCGGATTTGAACAACGAGCAACTGAATCTGAATCCGCTATTAGTGCCAGTCCCAAGCCTTGAAAAGAAGGAGGTCGACGTCAAAGACCCTGGCAACCCCAAGATGTCGATAAGCACTGGATAATACTAGTAATGTTACGATAATATGCTGTATCACACAGACGTATTTAGAGGTGTTTTTACGGTTAAATCCCTCCCCAATAAATGCATTACCGTTATTAATAGCTAAAAATGTAGAAAAATACGACGATTTCCAATGGAACCCCCGCGAGAACTTAAAACGCCTCCGAAATTTGTTCCTGGCTACGCCCTGCTGAGACACCTTTAATTACCTTCAAACGACGCTATATATTCGACATTTTCCTTCAAGCTCTAGTCGATCAATCAAAATCAAACATTCGTATTTCATTGAGGTTGGGTCGGCGTTAACGGTCCTGACAGCCATAAGATGTCGTTAAACACTGGTACTACAGTAACTGACCCGTCAGAGGTCGATAGGTACCAAGTTATTTATCCCGAATCACATCGTCTGTGTACAGGACTTTAATCGGCAGACTTCCACAGACTTCCCGAATGTCCTTTGATGTCGCAAATCGACTGTTTTGATTGTCCCAGATCCCAGAGATTCGACTCGATCGCTCCCCTATCGATAGCTCGTTGAAGGATGGAGTTCAATCCAGAGCAGAAGTCATTGATAGCAGCGAATTCGAAGTCCTTTGAAAGCCAAGAAAATGACGAGAGAGGAAGTCCCTGTTGCTATCTCTCGTCTGCGGTCAGGTATTTACGAGACAAAAGAATCCTTTAGATTATGTAGAACTCAGGAAAGATACCGATTATATACAATTGCTCATGAGCTTCGGCGTGAAACTCCGATTCAGTGTCCGCGCTGTAGTCGGGAGCGCCTCTGAGTAGAAATCTTAAAGGGGCGCTATAACAAGTGCTCACACATAATTACTTGATTCTTCTCTTACAGTCGTTAAATTTAAAGTTTATTTATTATAAGAGGTCTCGAGAGGTGGGGGTTTCAAATCTCCGCCAGGGCAGAAATCTGTGTTGAATATTCTGATCCATCTGCGCCCCTTGCCAGCTTTGCTATAATGAGTACACTGACGATGGGAAGATGAGACGGTGAGGGAATGGACTGGCCACCCGCCCCTTATGCCAAGGCTAAGAAAATGAAGTCGTTGACACTTCATGCCCATGGCTGTCTGGCTTAAGGGACTGCTCTTATTCTTCTTATATGTGGGCCTATGCATGGATAAAGGGTATGTGCGAATGCATGCATTTCTGAATGTATTGCACGTAATAGCCTAAGTATGTATGTAGGCTATAGTTTACGTGTTTTAAAGGCCCTTATATAAATGTACATCATACAATATTTTCCATCTTAAAACATCACTACTTCCGTTCTATATGGCCAACAATAATTATTACCAACGATGGATATTATTTACGTTCACGTTGTAGGATTGATGCCCTTGCATCAGCATCCCTTGGTGGACAGTCCTGTGATGTGGTTACGGATCTTGGGGTGTTTCTTGATGGTGGGCTTACGATGGCTGATCATGTGTTACATATCTCAAGGACAAGTTACTACGAGCTCAGACAGATCCGAGTTATACGGAGGACGCTGTCGCTGAATGCCGCGGCTGTGCTAATACACTCTTTGTTCTCACACGTCTTGACTACTGTAATGGAGTCCTCCTGGGCCTCCCTGAGTTCCGCATTCGTCAACTTCAGCTCGTTCAGAATGCAGCAGCCAGACTTCTGTCTGACCTGCCGAAATATTCACACATATCCGACTACATGCGACGTGAGCTACACTGGCTTCCAGTTGCTGATCGTGTTAAATCAAGATCGCTACGCTGGTTTGGAAGGCTACGACTGGCACTGCTCCGGACTACATTGTTGAATTGTGCCTTCCAGTTGGCACTCAAACTGGTCGGCGGGCTCTGCGGTCTGCTTCGCGAAATGACTTGATTGTACCTTCGTTTCGAACCACCATCCCCCCGTGCTCGTCGGGACTTCTCGATTGCGGCGCCACGGATCTGGAATACTCTTCCGCCATCTGTGCGTGCCACTAATGCTTCATGTGGTTACATGGTTTTCTCTCGACTCTTAAAGACGCACTTTTTCAGCTGTTTGATGGTCACGTGTTGAGCGCTTCTGTGAGACTCTTAAGTGGCGCTATATAAATGTCTTGTTACATTACATTACATTACATTGTGAAGTTCTGCTTTGACACCTTTTATTGGTTTCGTTGCGACGCTATAAATTGCCCGTTCTAACAGCGTATGCATTTTTAATCATCATTTAAGTAAGTAAGTAAGTAAGAATATTCTTTATTTGACTACCAGCAAACGCACAGTAGCTTACAGAAAAATAAATAATACAAACATTTATGCAAAGTCATATAACATTCTCATAATAAAACTTATTTTAGCAAAGGCATCAATTCTAGGTAGGGTGAGATCATGTGGTCTGGGTCGCGTATTGTATGGAGTGACCTTACGGGGAGGGAGGAGGTCGTGAAGGACGTGACAAGGGTTTGAGAGAATTGAACGGAAAAGAGTAGAATCAGCTCTAGAACAGTGTTTGTCGAAACTAGGAAAATCGGCAGGGAGTAAGCCTGAACGGGTCAATTTCCTCAGAATACCGTTAAGTCGTTTACGCTCCCCTACAGTGGCAAATCCCCACCAAACAGGGGAGGCATAAAGTAGCCGTGCGAGGGTAGTAGCTCTAACAACGTCAAAGAGACGTTGTCCGTGGAGACCATGGGCGACCAAAACACGTAGCGCGAACATGGATTGTCGGGCTTTGCAGCATATTTTGTCAATGTGTGCCCCAAAGCCAATCCGATCAGAGATAGTGACACCCAAAATAACCATCTCCTGGACCCGCTCGATGCCAGGGATGGGGGAAGGGAGGGCAATAGCTTTGGACCTCGGTCGTCTAACGACCATTTCTCTGGTCTTAGCATGGTTTAATTTAAGATTGCTAATGGCTGCCCATTGAGAGATATGATCAAGTTCAGAAAGAGTGCTGTCAATGCAGGAAGCAGGAATCAGCAAGTAGCTATCGTCGGCATATTTAGGAAGGCGGTTTCCACTGCATTTAGGTTTAAGGGTACAAATAGCTATGACAAAATCAGTAGGTCCAAGGCCAGAGCCTTGCACTATGCTGGCATTAATGGTACAGAGGGGAGAGATTTCACCCCCAAATTTAGTACAATGCTGACGCTCGTGCAAGAGAGCAAGTATCCAGTTGTACAAAAAATCCGGAATGGGTTGAGCTGCTAGTTGATCAGCTAGGTGTTTGTGTCTAACCGTGTCGAAAGCCTTACTAAAATCAAGAGACAGGAGCCTAACATAGGGTTCAGATTCGAGCATCGATTGAAGTTCATGGGTTATGGATATCAGTGCAGCAGATGTGGATCCGGAAGGGCGGAAAGCGAATTGGTCCGTAAACATCCTGTTAGAGGATGGTTGAGTGATAAAAGGGTAAAAGTACCTACGTACAACCATTTTCTCCAAGATGCGTGAGAGGATGGAAGTGATAGAGATGGGTCTAAAATCAGCTTCTTTAAGAGGACGGGAAATCTTGGGTATGGGGGTGATCGTACTGAGGCGCCACTGTAAAGGGACATAAGAATTGGTAAGAGAGCACACAAACAGATCCGTAACAGGCTGAACTAAAAGATGCGCCATGGTTGATATCAGCCAGGAGGGTATGCCATCAGGGCCGGTGGAGTTGCCTTTGACTGATGCAAGCGCTCTATAAACATCAAACAGATCAAAATTAACAGCATTGGCTTGCACAACAGTTTGTTTAAGGGGAGGTGGAACATAATCAGGATCAGTGGATATGTTCATGTAGTGGAGGTTGAGCGACGATGCCGTGATAGACCCAATGTTGGCACTGACCATGCCCGGGTGGTCACCATCCCTCAGACGGCGGACCTCCGTCCAAAGGCGGCGAGAACCTCGCTCCAAACCCACAAAAGATTCCGAGTTTTTGCGGGAGATAGCTTTGTTTATTCTGGCAGCGATGGCTGTCGCCTTTTCAAATCGATGTTTTCTCAGAAGTTTACATCTCTTTCGAAGAAGATATTTAATATAAGGAGTCATATATGGCGGGTCTTTATCACGTATAGTGACCTGACTGAGGGGGAAAAAGCGGTCCAAGGCTGTCTCAATGGTCGTGTAGAAGTCAGCGAACATAGCAATAGGAGTACGGTCAGTTTCAGAAGTGGTCCATGGGTAATTCTCGAGGTAAGTATGTAATGCAGCCATGCGTCCAGGTGTGCGTAACCGAAAACTTGTCACATATCTGTCAGCTCGATCCATTGAACAGTCTGCGGATCCGACCGGACGCTTGGCGGAATCAGCAACAGAATGGCTTAAAACCGCTGCGTGTTTCGTGCTGACTGTGGAGGTAATGGCCACACAGGAGTAGAAAAGTTTCTCAGATGCGTAGATACGATCGAGAGGGTGTCCTGCGTGGGTAGGACCCTCAAACTCAGGAATAAGGCCTAGTTTGAGTATGGCTAGTGATGGAATCTGGTTGAAATCTCCAAGTAGCATTACGATAGGGCTACTTGCACGATCGTATATTTCATCAAGAGTGGTATCAATGGTTGAGAGGAGGTGGTCAACATCGTATCTCGGCTTGGGTGGATGGTAAATGCCACCTATGTAGTAACATCTATTCGCCACGGTTGCAGTTATCCACAGTAACTCAAGTTCAGCAGCGTACGGTGTTAAAGGTATGAATATTGTAGGATTTAGAGTAGGTCGGCAGTATATTGCGACGCCCCCTCCTTTGCGTCCGGCTCGGTCCCTCCTGAAAAGGATATAGCCAGGGATGTTGAACGTGACGTCAAGATGGTAAGGTTTCAACCAGCTTTCGACGAGGACAACAATGTCTGGGTTGAAAGCAAGTATGTCGGACTTTAGGTGGTCTAAGGCGTTAGGTTTGGCGATGCTGGTAGGATTCAATAGAAGTATGCTTGGATGAATGGAGGAATGCATGGCGTCTTGGTTGATTCTCCAGATCTTTCTCTGTTGCCCAGGTGAATTGGTGATTGGGTAAACAAGCTGTCGGTGTCGCCGATCCCATGTCTTACGTGAACACATCAGGCGCGTTCGGGTAATACGAACAGGTATCTCCTTGTCATACGTCATCGCGTTGTACAAACTGCTAATTCTTTCTCGTTCAACTTGATGAACGTAAAACGTCCGAGGAGCTTCAGTTCCTTCAAAAACACGTCTTTCGTACGGCCATCTCCTATTTCCACAGCAGCGTCGGCCTGCCCTGTGACCACGATAATGCAGCAAGGAACATTCGGCGATCCTCTGTATTATATCACAGGCTGCAGACCCACGCCGAACATCCGGGGATCTCCTCAGTGCATACAGTTCATTGCGTGTGTATCTATTTCGTTCAGATCTGGGGTTTCCCGTTGACGTCATGGGGTTTCCCGCTGACGTCATGGAGTTTCCCGCTGACGTAATGTACCATTGCTGTGTAAAAAAAGAGGCTGCCACGGTGACGTCACCAGTCTCTAAGTAGGGTCATAAAACAGATCCCTTTCTTCTTAAAAGGAAATAATCCACCAGTTAGCGAATAAAACCACTTCCTAATGAACTAGTATATATTCTTCAATGTTGCGATCTTCTTTTGGCCGGCTTAGGTGAAGAAATAAAGTCAGTGTTGCATTGAAAACTGGTCAAAGAAAAACGAAAAATTCTTACTGGCAGCAACAACAACGACGGCGAAATGTGAAAGTTTCTTCTTAAAAAGCAAATAATCCATCCGTCACCGAAAAAAACTCTTTCCTATCAATTTGTATAAAACCTGATGTAAAGGTCTTCCTTCAGACGGTTAGAGAGTTAGAAAAAGTGACAATATCGTATAGAAAACTAGCAAAATGTAAACGAAAATAAACACGTGCTGGCAGCCATACAACGGCGCCCTCTACCTCTAGCGGCTTTTGACGTCATAAAAGGACGTTAAACCTTGGAATAACGTCGTTCGTCAACGGCCTGCTGATGTCATAAGACGACGTTAAACTGTGGTTTAAAAAAAGAAAGAATAACGTCGCCTAAATGTAGATGCTACTAATTATTATGATCTTCGTAGACACCTGTAATAGCTTTGGACCAAAGCAATATATTGAACATTTTCGTTCAATCGCTAGTGGATGTTTCGAAGTTTCTGGAACTTGTAAGTAGTGTATGACCAATTCTTGAATCGGAAACCAATTTGCGCCGATTGTTGCCATAGACCGATTAATCGGAACCCGCGCATCCGAGGACTACCGATCCGATTACCAAAAGATGTATTTTATTTTTTGACCAAAAACAATTTTTTTGCATTAATACAATAATGGTAACCTGTTTTGGCGACCTCTTGCGGTAATAAATTAGTTATGCTTCAACCTTGAAAGTTCGTGTAAAATAATAAAATCGTGAGTCGACGCATCAACAAAATGGCGGACAGTCGGGCTTTAGAGTGACAAATAAGTGCTTAGAATCATTTAAAAATGAATATTGCCGAATCACCGGATCTGAATCTGCGAGAAAGCAGGCCCACTAATCGGAATCGGAAATCGAAAAAATGCCAGTCGTTCACACCCTACTTGTACGCAGTGGCAAAACGAAGGGTTTCAGCGCCCAGGGGCAAGGGTTGATGACTGCGCCCATTTTAATTTTCTTGTTCACTTTTAATCGTTCTTGTCATAGTATTGTGTACCACCGAAAGCTAATTTTGCACCCCCTCTGGTGCTGCGCCCGGGGGTGGTTGCCCCCTCTGTCCTCCCCCTTCGTTACGCCACTGCTTGTACGGTCGACGTCAACTGCCCTGGCGGCCAAAACGTCGTTTAAAGATGGATGCTACAATGATCTTCGTCCACACCTTCAAATAGCTTTGAATCGAAGATATATATTTAACAATTTCGTTCAATCTGTACTCTGTAAGACGATCCATTTTAAGTTCGCTCAATCGCTAGTAAACTACGCCACTGTTCGTACTGTGACAGTGCGGCAGTTCCAGTCCCAAGCCTGGAGGAAGGAGGAGGGCGACGCTAATGATCTTTGTTATCACACAGTGTCGTTAAACTGAACCTCTACTACAGTGCTGTCCAACCTTTTTGACACCGTGGGCCACCGAAGAAGTAATTTTTGAAACCGAGGGCCGCACCAGTCAACTCAAAAGCAGCGACTAAAATTTATTGAAAATTATTAACTGTATTATAATTAATTATGGAGTTGTCATAAAGAATGCGTCTTGCGAACCGGATTTTGTGTACACATTGTCAAATGATAAGCCAAGTTACGAACGAATAGCTATGCAAGTAGGCCAGTGACTGTCTTTTACTTCATTTTAACAGAAATTGCAAATATTTAGCGAGCTGCGGCGGGCCACTTAGAACCTGCCGGCGGGCCGCATTTCCAAGAGTCAGGCCGCGGGTTGGACAGCACTGCTCTACTACAATCGCTAATCGTTTGATCCTCTTCAGCTATAAGGTGTGAGATAATTTCGACGTCAACGGCACTGGCAGACGTAACACGTCGTTGAAAAAATGGAAACTACTTATCATTATTATTTAGCGCAAAGTTTCGTTTCCGTTGCCTGAAGATTTCGTTAAACAATTGGACATAACCACAATTTTCGAATTTACAGGTTGCCTTAAAAATCTATTTGTCCAATTTATAGAAACTCAATCAACTGTCTGAATTGTCTCTCGATTGTGGGAGATTGCAGTCGATGTATTGACCGCATAATATGAACAGCAAGCATCTGACCAGACCGACACTACCTGTAGTGTCATTACTGTGAGGTGGTGCCAGTCCAAAGCTGGAAAAGGAGGGGCAACGTCAACGGCTCCGAATAAGATGTCGTTAAACACTGTACCACTACTACTGACCCGACAGAGGTCGCTAGGTACAAAGTTATTCGTCTCGAATCGCATCGTCTGTGTTCTCATCGGTTGACTTTAATAGACTGTGCACGAGTCTTTGATGTATCCGAAATCAACTGTTTAAATTGACCCAGATCCCAGCAATTCGGGTCGTTTCATTCCGTATGAAGGGGCGCTATATAAATTCTGTTTGATTGGTTGGAAATTGATTGATTTGGTTTATTTGATTGATTGATTGATTGATTGATTGATTGATTGATTGATTGATTGATTGATTGATTGATTGATTGATTGATTGAAGGATGGAATTCAATCCAGAGCAGGAATCATTTATGGCCGCGGATACGAATGCCTTTCAAAGCCAAAGAGACCACGCGACAGAAGTACTTGAACATGCTATCTCTTATCTGCAGTCAAGTATTTACGATACAAATGAATCCCTTAGATTCTTCAGAACTCAGGGAAAGACACCGATTATGTGCTTTCCTCATTCTTCTCTCACAGTAACTGTTGTTAACTTGAATGCGTATCATACTGTTAATTATAAGGCAGTGTTTGTATTTAAGCGTTCCCTGAGAAACTCCAGTGGTAAGCGTGTTTGACGCTGTCAATCGAGAGGACGGGGTTCAACATCCCCGCCAAGGCAGAAAATTTGGTTCGAGATTTCAGCTCCCTAGCCATCTTGGCTGTTACGAGTACACTCACTGACTGTACGCTGGCGGTGGGAAGATGAGTACGGATGCATTGTACACGAACTGATATCAATAAAAAGTGAAGCCATTGGCCAGTTTATTAAAGCTTGAATAGTTTTAATGATCAATGTCGCAGGCTAAAAGAAACATGCGTCATCATTTGAATACCGGTTTTTATTTCCTCTCAAAAGTATGACGCTGGCATAAACAAGACACAGCAAATTTCGTTAAAAAAGCCAGTAATGTGGTTACATGCATGAGGAAAAGAGAATCCAAGAATTACAGTTGCCGTCAATTTCTGTAGAGTCTGTATGTACTTGCAGAAGCTTAGATAATTTGGTTTCACTAATTTAGCCCACAATGGTTTTAATGACCACGTCAAATGCTAGTATCAAATCGTACAATCATATTTAAAAAATATCTTTGCCTTTGGGTGGCTTACCATTAAGTCCAGGCTTATTTGGAATCAGAAATGTGAAAATAAAAACATCGAACTTTTAATTCTCAAATTAAACCATACTAGGCACAGGGTCGCTTCAGAAAAAATTCTATCGGCTACATGTTAGAAGAATATGGCCTACAAACTTTTGGCCTGCTCTTTGATCACCGTGTCTGTATGGTTTAGGTGTTTTAAAGGCCATAATAAATGGACATCATATTATATCTGCTCAGCTCTGCTCTGCTCTGCTCTGCTCTGCTCTGCTCTGCTCTGCTCTGCTCTCTCTCCTCTCCTCTCCTCTCTCTCCTCTCCTCTCCTCTCCTCTCTCCTCTCCTCTCCTCTCCTCTCCTCTCCTCTCCTCTCCTCTCTCTCCTCTCCTCTCCTCTCTCTCTCCTCTCCTCTCCCTCTCTCTCTCCTCTCCCTCTCCTCTCCTCTCCTCTCCTCTCCTCTCTCTCTCTCCTCTCCTCTCCTCTCCTCTCCTCTCCTCTCCTCTCCCTCTCTCTCCTCTCCTCTCCTCTCTCTCTCTCTCCTCTCCTCTCCTCTCTCTCCTCTCCTCTCCTCTCCTCTCCTCTCCTCTCCTCTCCTCTCCTCTCCTCTCCTCTCCTCTCCTCTCCACTCTTCTCCACTCTTCTCCTCTCTTCTCCTCTCCTCTCGATCGTTACATCCTTATCGAATCCAATCTTACAGCTAATTTCCACAGTCTGTCCCTAAAATTCATTAACTTGTCGCTCTTGCGCCGCATAAAATGCTCAGAATACGCAGCGATAAATTTGCGTTATGGTCGCAAGGAATGGACGAATAAATCTTTGAGGCGGACGGACGGACGGAAACGGACGGACGGACGGACGGACGGAAGACGGACGGACGGACATGTTGGTCTCTGAGCGATAAAGGAAGACCGTGCAGGAATGCTGCTTCGACGTCCGGCCGTTCATGACAACCAAAGGAGAGATACAGCGGCTGTCTGTCTGTTTGTCTTTCTTTTTCTCCGATTGTCTGTTTCTCTGTCTATCTGTATGTATGTCTGTCTGTCGGTTTATTTATTTGTCTGTCTATCTATCTGTTTGGCTGTCTGTCTATCTACATGTATATACCCGTCGGTCTTTCGATCTATTTGTCTCTGTCTGTTCTGTCTGTCTGTCTGGTTATCTTTCTATCTGCCTGTCTGTCTTTCTATCTATTTATATGTCTGCCTGCTTTTTACTTTCTGACTACCTTTAGTTTTTCTTTAACTGCCTGCCATGCCTTTGTCTCTCTCTCCCTCCCTCGTTCGCTCTCCCTCTCTTGCTCTCCTTCTCTTGCTGTATTTCTCCGTGTCTCCACTCTGTTTCTCTGACTCTCCCTGCGTCTCTGTTTCCCTTTCTCTGTCTATGTTTACCGTCCCTCCGTCTCTCCGCTTTTCCATCAGTTTCTCCGTCCGTCTGTCTGTCTGTCGTCGTGTATGTATCTCTGAGTCTTGGTCTTAGATGAGGACGCGTCTGTATGTATGATTAGATGGACCGATCCGTCATCGATTGGCGTCATAGGGCTCGACTAATTACCCGAAGGACCACGTCAATGACTCCAAGAAGGATTTTAACCCCAAACCATCGTCCATTACACGCAACGAACGCTTCCAGTATACTACTCCACCCACTACTTACTCCACTCATCATCATCATCATCATCATTATCAGTTCCTGACGCCAGCCTTCTGGCGGCAATGGGTATGAATAAATGATCTCCATTGTCCTCGGTCATTTGTCAAGTCCATTGAGCCCCTTAGTGTTAGTCCGAGTGATGTTATGTCCTCCACTATGTAATAGTAATTGTAAGAAGTAACTTCTATTGCGCCGGTGTCTAATGCACAAGGCATCAACCGATGGCACACGCCAAAACCAAACCATAATCAGGTCAACATGCAGACATTAAGTCAACGAAGGCAGAGAGGCATCCGATGCAATCGATCGAGAAAAGCAATTGAGAATGCCGTTTAAGAACTATATAGCAACAGTTGAAATCGTTTTAAAGGTGTCGTAAGATTGCGTCCTATGAAAGCAACGACATTGTTCATGTTTAATATAGATAGCATAGGTTACAAACGTTTTAGAGGTGTCTAAGAAGGCAGAGAGAATCAGCCTATGGTGGATAACCAATTTGAAGAGGGCAGTTTAACGACAGCTTATGACAGAAGTGGCGAACATTGTCTAAGGTGCGTGCCAAAAATGCCGCTAAACCATTTTTAAATATACCGTCGGGCAGGCTAGGTTTTAATTGACAAAGCGTAATAAAGAAATGAATTAAAAGATATTATTTCAGAGATGGTTTTTAATTGGTGTTACAATAAAGTCCTTCATATAGGAAAAAGAGGATCCCTACAGTGATTTTGTATTTCTGCGTTTGAAATCTTGGGGACGCTCCAAGTTTTATTTACTCCAAGGTTTAACCTCGTCATATGACATCAAAGGCCGTTGACGACAATTTAACAAAACATATACAGTGCAGTGAAAATCAATTCATAGCGTCCAAAAGACACCATTTAAGACGGTCCAAACGTTACCTAAAATGGCATTAGTCTTCATTGTTTAACGACATAAAAAAATATAGTTCATAACGTATTTGATACATGCAATGTGGTATCTGATGCGAATTCGACAATAATATTATGTAGCAGCAATTGTCGTATACAAGAAATGTTTCTTAAAATTAATTCTTGATCACCATTCCTAATGTAAATTTAATTCTTGATCTATTTATTTCAATAACAATTATTTATTTTACAAATTTATAAGACACAAAATTTTAACATTAAGCCCTTATTCCACTTTTGAATTTTCAAGAAGTTATCAATCAGTAAAAATTAAGCATTATTAAAGAAATATATTCAAACAGTGAATATGACAATTCTTTATAATTTTATGCTACTGAGTTGATAATAAAAGCGAACCGAAACCTCACCCGAGATTTTCAATCTATTACATTTAATTTTATTAATACAGCTTGATTGATATTTGTCACACATGTAAGTAAGACATGAAATTTGTATTTTTTATACATTTTACGGAAGTATTTAATCATTTCAATCACACAATACTATCATAATGTAATTGATATGCAAAATATTTAGAACAGCACTCTACGTAACATATCCAAGGAAACTACCGCACTTCAAAACTATATAGCATCAGTTGGAAACGTTTTAAAGGTGTTGGAAGATAGCGTATATGAATATAATAAAATAACATTTTTCTTTAATTAAGCGCCTGACAAACGCACTGCGCTGTACATTTACATGTTATGCAATTGAAACAATCTTAACTAGTTAACTACTAACAGAACAGACAGACTGTAATACACGGCGCTAATAGCAGCCTACAAAGCATATCCGCCCTAACGGGGCTCGAACTCGGTACCTCTCGCTCTCTACGCCAGATGTTATCCAACGCGCCACCGGACCCCCCGATCCAAAAAAATCAAAGAGAGTGTACCATTCATAATATGGCAGTAGTTAGCAACTTTTTAGAGGTGTTTAATGAGATCAGTCTGTAAGATAGAAATGCAGGCTATGGTACTTAAAAAATTTAAAAGTGGTAATTGTTTCTAAGGAAAAAGAAACAAGCAGGCCAAGACTATACGCTGGATAGATAATATGTTATGTAATAGCGACTATAATCTGATGCGATTTGCTGTAATGTGAAATGATATTCTGTCATGTATTGTGTCACCTAATGTAAATGAAATATATCATGTCAGTCTTGTCAGATAATGTGGTTTGAAATAATGCGAAAAGAAGAAAATATTAGCATCGCTTAAACAGCTTTAAATTGTTTTCCATGATGCCTATAATTAAATAATCCAACATTCATGCTAATTAATTTCTCCTTTTTTTTTTTCCTAAGACAATGGAACGACGATGTCAACGAATTAAACGATGAATAATATAACATCAAATATTATAGTCAGTAACTTCTATTGCGCCGGTGTCTAATGCACAAGGCATCAACCGATGGCGCACCAAAGCAAGCCGTAATCGGGTAAATATCCAGAAGATCAGTCCTAAGACAGAAGGGTAGGACAGAAGGGCGCGTATGTGGTGGGTAAACAATTATTTGAAAAAGACAGCAAAGCGATTGGATTGACCGAGTGTGTGAGAGAAAGAGTGAAAGATAGAGAAAGAAAAGAACAGGCGATTTAGAGGAATGGAAAGCCAGAGGACGAGACCGCGCATAATTAAAATCCACTTAATTATGTAACATAAGTCTTAATAATAGACATAATTATTATACCTGCATGCATAAGAGTCTTCATGAAGACTACTTACTCCCAGACATACGTACATGCATTCTTGTCTTATGTGTATATATGTGTATTGAAGACGATAATGACGATGATGATCACGATGATGATCATGGTAATCATAATAATAATTATGATCATGATGATGATCATGATCATGATGGTAATGATCATAATGATTAGGATCATGATGATCATAGTGATGAAGATGATGATGATGATGATGATGATGATGATGATAATGCTTAGACATAGCTACATTTATCTTCCGATAGCAGCGCTATATAAACTAATCAGCTACGGCAGATGCTAGTAGTAATAATTCGTCTCCTACCTCTGGCTTCTCGTCCGACGTAGCATAGCACAGTCATCAAGAGGAATATCGACATCTTTTGACCGAGATGAAATATCGCCAACATCCCGAACGAAGTAGTAATCTCCGATCTTCGAAGCGGAAGGAAAGTTCGAACTTTAGTCTGAACAGGCATTTTTCCAGCGCACGAGTTTACATCGG